>WNWK01004287.1:57500-143922 GCA_009830355.1 Cherax destructor | reverse complement strand
GAGGGGGGGCCAGGAGCTATGATTTGAACCCCGAAACCCACAAATAGGTGAGTACAAATAGGTGAGTACACACACACACACACACACACACACACACACATACACACACACACAGGCAGATATATATAGAGGAAGCAAAAATCCTTGTATGGTGCTGATATGGTGAGAGAAACTTATGCAGTCTTCAGTTAATTAAGGAGACGTTTCGCCACTCGTGGGGAAACGTTTTACTTAGTTAAGTAAATGTTATACTTCTTGATCAGAGCTATGGAGATAAATACTTATCAAGACTGAGGGACTGACCCCCCCACATCTACATGTCCTTATGTCTCTGCATTTCGACTGACGAAGCCCGCTCAACAAGCGAAACGTCTCATCATCAACACCAGAGTGTTGTACATATGTCTTGCTCACCTACTTCTCGTTATTGTATACCATTAATATAAAAAAACATCTGTGTAATAGACAATATCAGGTGTGTGTCTGTGAGTGTCACATGTGACTACCTCACATATTGGGGCCTTAGAGTGGTAAAATAGTGACGAGGAACCACTGTAGTGAACCACAACTGCAGTGACCTGTGCTGGACTCACTGTACGAGGAACCACTGTAGTGAACCACTGTAGTGACCTGTGCTGGACTCACTGTTCACAGTATCTGCCAAATTACATCAAAAAATGTATATTCAGCACCAGGAACAGAATCACATACGGAAAAAAAAAGGCAAATAGCTGTGTCATCGCTTTTGTTCACGAGGACAAAAGTCACATATAAAAAAAAGTTGTAACCAAACAAATGCGTTTAATATTATCGATAAAAAATTTATGGTGTATGAGCTAGGTGAAATGTACACAGGTGTTCCATTGTACCAATGTTCCACTGTACCATTGTTCCATTGTACCAGTGTTCCACTGTACCATTGTTCCATTGTACCAGTGTTCCACTGTACCATTGTTCTATTGTACCAGGGCTTCACTACCATTGATCTATTGTACCAGTGTTCCACTGTACTATTGTTCCATTGTACCAGGGCTTCACTGTACCATCGTTCCATTGTACTATTATTCCACTGTACTATTGTTCCATTGTACCAGGGCTTCACTGTACCATCGTTCCATTGTACTAGTGTTCCACTGTACTATTGTTCCATTGTACCAGGGCTTCACTGTACCATCGTTCCATTGTACCAGTGTTCCACTGTACTATTGTTCCATTGTACCAGGGCTTCACTGTATCATCGTTCCATTGTACTAGTGTTCCACTGTACATACACACAAACACACACGACACACAAAACACACACACACACTAAACACACACACACACACTAAACATACACACACACACGCTAAACACATATACTACAAAACACGCACACACACACACACACATACACATTCGTGCAAACAACATATTTCATACATTCACTCAACAAACATCCTTCACTCAAACACGCAGTTCATTGCAAGATAAAATCTGTCGTTGCTATTGCAAACACACTTAACAAATCCTCTTCATAATGTCACGCACGAACAACAAATTCTCAATTTACGAGGGCATAAAAACACAACAAATTTCAAAACAAGGGAATCTCTTCCAATGGCTCTCTCAACACTAAAATCAACCATCAGTTGCAATTGCTTTCTCAACTCTGGTATGAGAGTGCAAGAGAGTGCAACATCAGTGACTTAGTGTGAAGGTGTTTGAGATTCTTTACAGAATTTATTATTATTATTATTATTATTATTATTATTATTATTGTTGTTGTTTTTGTTGTTATCGTTATTATTATTATTATTATTATTATTATTATTATTATTATTATTATTATTATTATTATTATTATTATTATTATTATTATTATTATTATTATTATTATTATTATTATTTATTATTATTATTATTATTATTATTATTATTATTATTATTATTATTATTATTATTATTATTATTATTATATTATATTATTATTATTATTCATATAATAAATATATACTTCAAAAATTTCAAAGAAACCTTCAAGAAAGACACAGAGTTACATTAACCAGCCTTGAATAACATTAAAGATAGCAACTATCTTTAAAGCAAACTCTAGAGAAAATAAACTGTCTGCTTTTTCTTTTTCATCTTCATCGTGTTTACGTCCTCACCTACCTATGTGAAGAGTGTTCGATCCTGCGTGACAAACACTATCACCTCTTTAGATCCCAAAACATCCTGACAAAATTCCTGAAGCTGGAAGCTCTCTTTTATGTTGCCATTACCATGGCTGTTTGTAAACACGAGGGCTCGATAAATTTCCTTACTGGGGAGCCACTTCTAATGCATTTCTTATAAGCACTGAATCACAACAGTAATGTTCTCGATTAGAGAGGATCCAGTCGCCTTTAATGCATTTGGTTATAGTCAACACCTTCCTCTTGAAGGTTTAGATCTTGCTTGGATGGTGTTTGGGGAGGGTAAGACGTCCCCAAACACCATATAAATGTACATAAATATTCATATAAATGTGCATAAATATGCTGAGAAATGTGCATAATATGCTGAGAAATGTTCATAAATATGCTAAGGAATGTGCATAAATATGTTAACAAACACAGGCGACGTTTCGCTCTACATAGAACGAAATTTTCGCCTGTAAATAGTGATTTGATGTTTATATGGTTTCTTGATGCTCTCTTCTTGAGGCTTACAAGTGCAGGTGTGCAAGTTGCAGGTGTGACAAGAAGCAGGTAACAAGGCGCAGGTGTGCAAGGAACAGGTGTGACAAGGAGCAGGTAACAATGGGCAGGTGTGCAAGGAACAGGTGTGACAAGGAGCAGGTAACAAGGGGCAGGTGACAAGGATCGCTGGCTTAAGGGAGGTTTCCACCTTCTTTCCTACACTATTAACACTTTCAACGACTACCATTCCTTACAATAACTACCAACAGCTGCCATAACTCACCACTACCACCACTGACCTAATTTGCATACCCTACCACACCCACCACTACTACCTTACCTCCAGCTACCAACACAACCACTTCCCATTCCACCACTGACACCCTTACAACCATTTCCCAAGGAACTTCATCCACTGTGCTGGCACCAACAACCTAAGTGATCAGGCCATCAACCAGATCAGGTCTAGGACCATTCTCTAACTTGATTCTTAGCTGTCAAAAATAACTTGACAGCTTTGACCAGGAAAAATTCAACTTAAGGTAAATCTGTCAATTGCAAATATCTTGTCAAAATATCCTGTCAATTGCAAATTTATTGTCAAAATATCCTGTCAGTTGCAAATATCTTGTCAAAATACCCTGTCAATTGCAAATATCTTGTCAAAATATCCTGTCAGTTGCAAATATCTTGTCAAAATATCCTGTCAGTTGCAAATATCTTGACAAAATATCCTGTCAATTGCAAATATCTTGTCAAAATATCCTGTCAGTTGCAAATATCTTGTCAAAATATCCTGTCAATTGCAAATATCTTGTCAAAATATCCTGTCAGTTGCAAATATCTTGACAAAATATCCTGTCAATTGCAAATTTCTTGTCAAAATATCCTGTCAGTTGCAAATATCTTGACAAAATATCCTGTCAATTGCAAATATCTTGTCAAAATATCCTGTCAGTTGCAAATATCTTGTCAAAATATCCTGTCAAATGCAAATATCTTGTCAAAATATCCTGTCAAATGCAAATATCTTCATGTTGAGATACAGCCTTGACAGCAGTCAGCACTGCATAAATAATGTGTTGAAATGTATTATGCAAAGTTGAACTGTGTCAATGCATTGTTGCAACTTCCTGCATGCTCGTGTCACAGCCCAAAATCTCTTTTTCGAAAAGTGATTTTTATTCCATCAGAACCACTGACCAGAATTATTTTTTTTGAGTTCATGTTATGTTACACAACCCGCATATAGAAGAGGAGCTAACGACGACGTTTGGTCGACTTGGACCATTTACAAAGTCACAGTGCCTTTGTAAATGGTCCAAGTCGGACCGAAACGTCGTCGTTAGCTCTTCTCTTCCATGTGCGGGTTGTGTGTGTATTGTTCCAGTCACGGTATTGTGCCTTTTTTGTTATTCATGTTATGTTATTTATATCGACGGGACATCAGGAAGCGACGACTGGTGTCAGGAAGCGACGACTGATGTCAGGAAGCGACGACTGGTGTCAGGAAGCGACGACTGGTGTCAGGAAGCGACGACTGGTGTCAGGAAGCAACGACTGGTGTCAGGAAGCGACGACTGGTGTCAGGAAGTGACGACTGGTGTCAGGAAGTGACGACTGGTGTCAGGAAGCGACGACTGGTGTCAGGAAGCAACGACTGGTGTCAGGAAGCGACGACTGGTGTCAGGAAGTGACGACTGGTGTCAGGAAGCGACGACTGGTGTCAGGAAGCGACGACTGGTGTCAGGAGGACATGACTCTGTTTCCTGACCAACTAGACCAACCTATTGTTATATTCTTCATTTTGGAGACGTTTCGCTCACAAGTGACTTAATTAATCCAATACAAAGGAAATGGCTGAAAACTTGATGAAGTAATTGAGGGGATCAGTCCCTCAGACATGATGAATCTCTTAGAGACCGTGGAAAACATGAAGAAACACTTCGAGGGGATCAGTCCCTCATTATATATATAAAAAAAAAAGCTTAACCAGCTTGGGAAGAAATTTTAAAAAGTCCTCCAAAAATACGTTATCACTTCTTCTATATCTCGTCTCTTTCTATATCCCATCATCGTTAAATTTACCAAATCTGGAGCAAATATCGGTAGTATTCCCGGATCTGAATATCCCGTCTATAATTTGCGACGAAGAACGGGTCCATCGTGGAAATTGATGATCCAATTGTCGCCTGCACAAGTCTTCCTTAATTGACTGGAGAGTGTGTATGAGTTGACTCAGTTGTTGATGTCAGTGAGTCAGTCATTCTGGCTACCTGAGTTGGCTGATATGTCCTGGAGAGATAACTTCGTTGTGGATGTGGCTATCACACATCCTGTGAGATGGTAGGTACTACATACCCATCCTGTGGGATGGTAGGTACTACATACCCATCCTGTGGGATGGTAGGTACTACATACCCATCCTGTGGGATGGTAGGTACTACATACCCATCCTGTGAGATGGTAGGTACTACATACCCATCCTGTGGGATGGTAGGTACTACATACCCATCCTGTGAGATGGTAGGTACTACATACCCATTCTATGGGATGGTAGGTACTACATACCCATCCTGTGAGATGGTAGGTACTACATACCCATCCTGTGAGATGGTAGGTACTACATACCCATCCTGTGAGATGGTAGGTACTACATACCCATCCTGTGAGATGGTAGGTACTACATACCCATCCTGTGAGATGGTAGGTACTACATACCCATCCTGTGGGATGGTAGGTACTACATACCCATCCTGTGAGATGGTAGGTACTACATACCATTCTTGGGATGGAGGTACTACATACCCATCCTGTGAGATGGTAGGTACTACATACCCATCCTGTGATGGTAGGTATCCCATCCTGTGATGGTAGGTACTACATACCCATCCTGTGGGGAGGTACTACATACCCATCCTGTGAGATGGTAGGTACTACATACCCATCCTGTGAGATGGTAGGTACTACATACCCATCCTGTGGGATGGTAGGTACTACATACCCATCCTGTGAGATGGTAGGTACTACATACCCATCCTGTGGGATGGTAGGTACTACATACCCATCCTGTGAGATGGTAGGTACTACATACCCATCCTGTGAGATGGTAGGTACTACATACCCATCCTGTGAAGAGTTGAATATCGCAAAATATAATTTATAAGATTGTTAATGTTTTATTGCGTGTTCCTCTTGCTTATCTACACTGCTCTCTCCTCTCCCAAGAGCTCCCTCAAGCGCTCTCCCAAGCGCTCTCCCAAGAGCTCTCTCAAGACCTCTCCCAAGAGCTCTCCCAAGAGCTCTCTCAAGACCTCTCCCAAGAGTTGTCTCAAGAGCTCTCCCAAGAGCTCTCCCAAGTTCTCTCCCAAGATCTCTCCCAAGATCTCTCCCAAGATCTCTCCCAAGATCTTTCCCAAGATCTCTCCCAAGATCTCTCCCAAGAGCTCTCCCAAGAGCTCTCTCAAGATCTCTCCCAAGATCTCTCCCAAGATCTCTCCCAAGATCTCTCCCAAGAGCTCTCCCAAGATCTCTCCCAAGACCTCTCCCAAGAGCTCTCCCAAGATCTCTCCCAAGACCTCTCCCAAGAGCTCTCCCAAGATCTCTCCCAAGAGCTACTAAAAACCATTATCACAAGGTTTAATCTTTCATCAGTTTTACACAAAATCAACAACTTTTCAAGTTCCATTTTAAAAAATTTAATCCTAAGGTTATTGAATCTTTCAGGTGAATGGATCATTCCCAAAACTTGCGTTCAACATCACTTCTTGTAGAACATCTCTACATTTACACCATCTTCCCCGTGTAGATTTTTACATGTAGAATTACTCGTGACATTCGTGTGGGATTTACCGAAGCCTTTTTTTACAATTTACACTGTTTTTTTTATTCGCTAAAGCCACCTTGCACTATCTTCGTTGTTAATGGCCACAATTTAGCGATAGCTGCCACAGTTATCGTGGAGTTAGAAAAGCCCTTAAACGCGTTAATCGTTAAATTACGATACCTTGATGACGGGTAAGGGATTAGAGACGATATATTAATATATTCAGAATATATAAATATTTACAGATGTGTAAATACTTACAGATATGTAAATACATCACATGTTACAGATATGTAATTACAACACGTGTTACAGATATGTAATTACAACACGTGTTACAGATATGTAATTCAACATGTGTTACAGATATGTAATTACAACAAGTGTTACAGATATGTAATTCAACACGTGTTACAGATATGTAATTACAACACGTGTTACATATATGTAATTACAACATGTGTTACAGATATGTAATTACAACACGTGTTACAGATATGTAATTCAACATGTGTTACAGATATGTAATTCAACATGTGTTACAGATATGTAATTACAACACGTGTTACAGATATGTAATTCAACATGTGTTACAGATATGTAATTCAACATGTGTTACAGATATGTAATTCAACATGTGTTACAGATATGTAATTCAACACGTGTTACAGATATGTAATTACAACACGTGTTACAGATATGTAATTACAACACGTGTTATAGATATGTAATTAAAACACGTGTTACAGATATGTAATTACAACACGTGTTACAGATATGTAATTCAACATGTGTTACAGATATGTAATTCAACATGTGTTACAGATATGTAATTCAACATGTGTTACAGATATGTAATTACAACACGTGTTACAGATATGTAATTACAACACGTGTTACAGATATGTAATTCAACATGTGTTACAGATATGTAATTCAACATGTGTTAGAGATATGTAATTCAACATGTGTTACAGATATGTAATTCAACATGTGTTACAGATATGTAATTACAACACGTGTTACAGATATGTAATTCAACATGTGTTACAGATATGTAATTACAACACGTGTTACAGATATGTAATTCAACATGTGTTACAGATATGTAATTCAACATGTGTTACAGATATGTAATTCAACATGTGTTACAGATATGTAATTACAACACGTGTTACAGATATGTAATTACAACACGTGTTACAGATATGTAATTCAACATGTGTTACAGATATGTAATTCAACATGTATTACAGATATGTAATTACAACACGTGTTACAGATATGTAATTACAACACGTGTTACAGATATGTAATTCAACATGTGTTACAGATATGTAATTCAACATGTATTACAGATATGTAATTACAACACGTGTTACAGATATGTAATTCAACATGTGTTACAGATATGTAATTACAACACGTGTTACAGATATGTAATTCAACATGTGTTACAGATATGTAATTCAACATGTGTTACAGATATGTAATTCAACATGTGTTACAGATATGTAATTACAACACGTGTTACAGATATGTAATTACAACACGTGTTACAGATATGTAATTCAACATGTGTTACAGATATGTAATTCAACATGTGTTACAGATATGTAATTACAACACGTATTACATATATGTAAATACATCACGTGTTACAGATATGTAATTCAACATGTGTTACAGATATGTAATTCAACATGTGTTACAGATATGTAATTACAACACGTATTACAGATATGTAATTCAACATGTGTTACAGGTATGTAATTCAACATGTGTTACAGATATGTATATACAAAACGTTCTCTCGCATGATATTTATCAATCCAATCAAACTCACTGATAAAACTCAGGTGAGCGAAACGTCTTCTCAGTATTCAATAGCAAGCTTGAACAAGGAGAATTTCACAGTGTAATTGTAGTCTCTGAATGGGAGAGAAACAGCTGGTGGTGGGCGAAACGTCTTTACTAATAAAGACACCCAGGTGTTTCACGTGTCTTGTTCATCAATATGTTAGTAGTAATAAATATTATTATTATTAATATTATTATTATTATTATTATTATTATTATTATTATTATTATTATTATTATTATTATTATTATTATAAGTAGTAGTAGTAGTAGTAGTAGTAGTAGTAGTAGTAGTAATAATAATAATAATAATAATAATAATATTATTATTTTATTATTATTAATATTATTATTATTATTATTATTATTATTATTATTATTATTATTATTATTATTATTATTGCTTCGATGACACATAGCAACACATATGTGTCTTATATATGTATTAAAATACTCTTGAACCATGCCTGTTGAACGTATAACGTTACCTCATACACGCCCTTATAAACGCACTCATACACGCCCTCATACACGCCCTTGAAAATCGACACACACTCATCCTCACCCACAAATTATTCACCACTCTCCGCCCTAAACCTAATTAGCAAGCGCTGCTCATTTAAGTTATTAATGAGAGAAACAACTTGGCATGTTCAGTGAATGCCATAGAACCAGGGTACTTTACCCTGGGTATGCAAATCTCGTGTTTATCTACAGTGGCCTTAGAGTCCAGGTTTCCTATTGCAGACTCGACATTCCTGCCCAGAGAAACTGTTGGCCTGAATTACAAGGCTCTTTCATTATTATTATTATTATTATTAGAAGTAGTAGTAGCAGTAGTAGTAGCAGTAGTAGTAGTAGTAGCAGTAGTAGTAGCAGTAGTAGTAGTAGTCAGTAGTAGTAGTAGCAGTAGTAGTAGCAGTAGTAGTAGCAGTAGTAGTAGTAGTAGTAGTAGCAGTAGTAGTAGCAGTAGTTGTTGCAGTAGTAGTAGTAGTAGTAGTAGTAGTAGTAGTAGTAGTAGTAGTAGTAGCAGTAGTAGTAGCAGTAGTAGTAGTAGTAGCAGTAGTAGTAGCAGTAGTAGTAGTAGTAGTAGTAGCAGTAGTAGTAGTAGCAGTAGTAGTAGCAGTAGTAGCAGCAGTAGTAGTAGTAGTAGTAGTAGTAGTAGTAGCAGTAGTAGTAGTAGTAGTAGTAGTAGTAGTAGTAGTAGTAGTAGTAGTAGTAGTAGTAGTAGTAGTAGTAGTAGTAGTAGTAGTAGTAAATCAGTCTTAGATCTAAACAATTTATGTTTCGTCTTAAGAAAGCTTAAGTTTAAGCTTATTAAAGCAGACACAGCTTAGTTTACCACGGATACTTGTTAAGAAAGCACAGATATTTATAGATATCTTTAATTCCAAGAGAAAGCTAATCTTCCCTGAGACACTGTTAGAAAGGTGAAGTGAAATCTCTCTGTCTCTCTCTGTCTCTCTCTGTCTCTCTCTGTCTCTCTCTGTCTCTCTCTGTAAGAAAGAGTTGATTAGAAAAACATAGTTTTAAATTTTGACCATAGAGAATATAGAAGCTTTCTACTTACAGGTTTGATATAGATGTTCTATACAACGAGGAAGGTTTCGTCGGGACTACGTTTCGCTCATGATAAAGCTTTACCCTGAGCGAAACACTCTATGTCTTTATTCCAAAACCAGGGGTAATACGTCTGTACTACGAGAGAAGTATAGAAAAGTCGCAAGTGCAGTGTTTGTATTCTGACAAGAGGGCGAAACGTCGTGACAGTTCGTTCTACACCTGAAAGAAATCGTTAATTATCCAGGAGGGTTGTACAGTGAGGTTTTTCCAAGGGAGGAAAACGCAGCAGGGGAAACGAGGGACCGACAGGAATTCGTTTCCGGTACACCAGTACACTAACTCTCGTCTTGAGACGTAAACTGGAACCAAGAACTTAGAAAAGACGTCGAGTACTCGGACAAGAATAACTAACCTCCTCTAGAAATCTCTAAGTGTCAAAGTCCACACACAGTACTTTGCCCACAGTAGCTAAAAAAAAAAAAAAAGATAATTGGTATTTCTAACTACAAAAGTTCATTCTTGAAGGAAGAATGTCACATTGAAGTCTTGACGTGACAAGCAACACATTTTTCGAAACGTCTTGTAGAAAACTTTTTCCAAATTATGGGTCTGTGAAATGAAAAATGAAAAATTAGGTGAAGAGAATGTAACATTAATTCAACAAATTTCGTGGCTAGAACAATTTGCAACTAACTGACATGTTTAATAATAGACTTGATAATTTTGGAAAGGCTAACTTAAACTTTTGTTAACAGTTTCTCTCTAAATTGTGGGTGGGGGTTTCTCTCTCTCTCTCTCTCTCTCTCTCTCTCTCTCTCTCTCTCTCTCTCTCTCTCTCTCTCTCTCTCTCTCTCTCTCTCTCTCTCTCTCTCTCTCTCTCTCTCTCTCTCTCTCTCTACTCATCGACTAAGCGTCTTCAAGGTGTCCGGCATCTCCGGTGGCGTTACTATCGATTTGCTAGGCACCTGACACTTAGGGTAAAGAACTGCGTACTAGAACGGGACCAGGAGCTCGTTCAGGTAGGGCCAGGAGCTGTGGCTCGACCACTGCAACCAAAAATAGGTGAGTACACACGCACACACTTTAATATTAACCTGCAATAAATGAGTCGTAAAGAATTTAAAATTCAATATCTTACTGTATCCTAACATTGGATATATATAATGAAGGTTGACGTATAACACAAAGATAACAGAAAAAGAGAGCAAGAAACACGTCAAAGATAACAGTAAATAGAGCAAGAAACCGTTTTCCATGAGGACCGTGGGAGAGGTGTGGGGGGTGACCTGACTCAGCAGGCGACAACTGCTAGGTCAACTAGTGTAATTTGGTGGTCAAACTCCACTAGTTGATAACAGTGGGATGGAGAAGCTTTTTTATACAGTCAGGTGACATCAATAGCCCAGGTGACCTGTCATTTAGGCAGCTGACCTGTCAACCAGGCAGCCAGTTGAGCCTATTTGACTGTCATGAAGGCACCCAGGCGACCTACCAATCAATCACCTTGTCACCAGCCTTATTAACACTTAACACAGTACCTATAATTGTATTTGTAACAGATCAGGATATATACACTGAGAGGTTTGTGTATCTCTCAGTGTATATTCCCAGTGAATAATTCCCATTTCAGGGATGAAAGTGACCTTGACTGGTGGTGTACAGGTGATATGTAGCCTTAATGACCCTCGTGTAATAGATAGACTTCAAACCATTAACCAATCAACCAGTTTTAATGACCCTCGTGTAGTAGATAGACTTTAAACCCCATTAACCAGCCAAACAGTCTTAATGACCCTCGTGTAGTAGATAGACTTTAAACCCCATCAACCAACCAGCCAGTGTTAATGACCCTCGTGTAGTAGATAGACTTTAAACCCCATCAACCAACCAGCCAGTGTTAATGACCCTCGTGTAGTAGATAGACTTTAAACCCCATCAACCAACCAGCCAGTGTTAATGACCTCGTGTAGTAGATAGACTTTAAACCCCATCAACCAACCAGCCAGTGTTAATGACCCTCGTGTAGTAGATAGACTTTAAACCCCATCAACCAACCAGCCAGTGTTAATGACCCTCGTGTAGTAGATAGACTTTAAACCCCATCAACCAACCAGCCAGTGTTAATGACCCTCGTTTAGTAGATAGACTTTAAACTCCATCAACCAACCAACTAATTGGACAATTCAAGCTGAGAAAGGATTTTTCCCCCGGGTGAGAATATCTCACTTAACCAATAACCTTTGACCCACCTGTGATAAATATAGACTGATATATCGTCTTTACATCTCTGCTGCCTTTGCTGCCTCTGCTGCCTCTGCTGCCTCTGCTGCCTCTGCTTCCTCTGCTTCCTCTGCTTCATCTGCTGCCTCTGCTTCCTCTGCTGCCTCTGCTGCCTCTGCTTCCTCTGCTGCCTCTGTTTCCTCTGCTGCCTCTGCTTCCTCTGCTGCCTCTGCTTCCTCTGCTGCCTCTGCTGCCTCTGCTTCCTCTGCTGCCTCTGCTGCCTCTGCTGCCTCTGCTTCCTCTGCTGCCTCTGCTGTCTCTGCTGCCTCTGCTGCATCTGCTGCCTCTGCTGCCTCTGTTGCCTCTGCTGCCTCTGCTGCCTCTTCTGCCTACTGTGTGGGCGAAACGTTTCGGAATAAAGTCACTTAACTGTTGCCTGTGATGTTGACTCTTTCTTTTATTTCTCTTTTTGTTATCTTGTTCGTTTTTATTTAGTCTTTCTCTTAGTGGAATTATCATCACCTACTTCCCAAGAAGATTTTCTTGCCGTTATCGTCTCTTTTTTACTCTCTCTCTCTCTCTCTCTCTCTCTCTCTCTCTCTCTCTCTCTCTCTCTCTCTCTCTCTCTCTCTCTCTCTCTCTCTCTCTCTCTCTCTCTCTCTCTCTCTCTCTCACTGCCTCGTCTTTATTTGTCTCTCACCAGACTTAAAAATAAAGTTCTTTACTCTTATCCTCTCACCTTTGGTCTCGTCTCCGGTCCAGGACCTCACAGCTTGTCGCAATGTAAAGCTTACGTCGCTAAGCTTATGTCACTTCATCATTCAAGCTTTCAGATTGTAGTTCAATCTGCTTTTCAGCAATTTTTCAGAATTTTCTCAATTCTCATTCTGTCATTTTTAAGTTTCAAGTTTTTTTCTCTCAAGTTTTAAAGAATTTTCTTTAGTTTAAGTCGAAAATTTATTCAGGTTTCTTACCCGGGAAAAACTTTAGGAATTTTTGCAAAAGAAAAGCGTAAAAAAGCTTTTAAAAAATCGTTAATTTCTATTTGTTTGTTTTTTAAGTTTTTTTCCAATATTTTTTTTTTCTAAATTTCTAAAGTTTTCATATATTTGTTTTTATTTATTAAGCTTTTTAAAGTTTTTTATTTAGATTTTCTTAAATTTTCTAAAGTTATCTAAAATTTTCTTAAGTTTTCTTTAGTTTTCTCACTTACTAATAATAATAATAATAATAACAATAATAATAATCATAATCATAATAATAATAATATTACTATTATTATTATTATTATTATTATTATTATTAACGATAATAATAATAATAATAATAATAATAATAATAATAATAATAATAATAATAATAATAATAATAATAATAATAATAATAACTAATAAAATTAAATCAGTGACTCACAGCTTCAGTGAGTCAGAGATTCAGTGAATCATAAACTCTGGCAAGACATCAGTCAAGACATCAGTCAAGACATCAATCAAGACATCAGTCAAGACATCAGTCAAGACATCAGTCATGACATCTGAGTGAGGAGGCTGACCCACATGGATGTCAATAGAGCATCTTCAAGGCTACACATCTCAACTATTACCATACTCAATACCTCCAACATTCGTCAAGATTTTCATGATCTTACTATGAGTTGTACGAGAGTTGAATACGCAGCTTCAAGACTGCTAAAGTGTTGACATACGCTGACTGTTCTGTCTTCATTATTATCATTATTATTATTATTTGAATAATATTATTATTAGTAGTAATAGTAGTAGTAGACTTAGTAGTAGAAGCAGAAGTAGTAGTAGTAGTAGTAATAGTAGCCGTAGTAATAGTAGTAATAGTAATATATATATATATATATATATATATATATATATATATATATATATAGGGTGTGTGTGTGTGTGTGTGTACTCGCCTAGTTGTACTTACCTTATTGTGGTTGCAGGGGTCGATTTACAGCTCCTGGCCCCGCCTCTTCAATGGCCGCTACTCGGACACTACCTGCTCCATGAGCGTTATCATACCTCTCCTTAAAGCTATGTATGGATCCTGCCTCCACTACATGTGTGTGTGTGTGCATTTTTGAGGGCTTTCTGTGTGTTTGTCTGCGTGTTATGGCACTATCAGTGTCAAGAACATGTCAAAATAAATAATGTTGAGTTCCTAAATAAAAAAAACAATTGCAAATGGAAGTCCCACAAGTCTTGACAGCTGACGTGAACACTTCCTGAACAAAAGGAAGGGGGGAGGAATTTTGTACCAAGGAACAACATTTTATGCTGTTGAGTAGATAAGTATATGAGTGGGTTTGAGTTGGGTCTGCCTAGCATGGGCCAGTAGGCCTTCAGCAGTGCTCCTTCTGTCTTTTGCTCTTATGGTCTTATTTCGCAGTGAAAACTTTGATCGGGACGACGTTTTGATCTATTAAGATCGAAGTTTGATAAAGACCTGAGCGGGACGAAACGTCGTTCCACAAGCAGGTAGAGTAATCCATGGAGCGAAAAGTAGATACCAAACAAACATGAGACAACGTCAGTCTTCACTGATAAGAACATTTCGCTCAAGAAAGGCTTTAAAAAAAATCTTCCCCTGAGCGAAACGTTGCTCTAGCAAGATAGTGTAAAGCAGTATCCTCAGTGATTGCACCAGCATTTAACTACACTATGAACTGCCTCCCCTACTCACTCACATTCTACAAACGAAACCTCAAACGACGTTTCGAGCTATCCTATACTAACTCGAGTGTTAAACTGGGGAGATAAACGTTCTTACCAACTTCCTCTTTTCTCGCCAAACTGTGACTTGACAATGATTCTGGGACACCAAAACATCAATTGGATTTACCTCTCTAAAGTGTGGTATCTGTGATATTTTTTTTAGCAACGGTATTGTGGGAGGGTTGGGATTTTTTTTTTTAGTGTAGGTATTGTAGGCTCTTTTGAGCTGTTCCAAAAACTGTATTGTGACTTTTATTCAAAAAACCTATTTTTTTTACGTAGTTCCAATAGATAAAAAATCTATCTTTTCATAGTCATTTAATTAAAATTTTATGGTAGCGAATAAACCAAATGCTGATATATATATATATATATATATATATATATATATATATATATATATATACATACATACAATAATAATAACATTCTGAGATTGGATCAGCACTGAGGTAATCAGGACGTCAGCAGCAAGTTTTACACAATCTACTCAGCAATAATAATAATAATAATTTCCTCGTTGCCAGCACCAGACGTGTGGGATGGGGTCCCCCCACAGCTGGCCAGGCGAGGTGTGGGGTGAAGCAGTGTGGGTGGACGGGAAGGTTGTGTGTGTATGTGTGTGTGTGTGTGTACTCACCTATTTGTACTCACCTATTTGTGGTTGCAGGGGTCGATTCATAGCTCCTGGCCCCGCCTCTTCACTGATTGCTACTAGGTCCTCTCTCTCTCTCTCCCTGCTCCACGAGCTTTATCAAACCTAGTCTTAAAACTATGTATGGTTCCTGCCTCCACTACGTCACTTTCTAGGCTATTCCACTTCCTGACAACTCTATGACTGAAGAAATACTTCCTAACATCCCTTTGACTCATAGGAGTCTTCAACTTCCAATTGTGACCCCTTGTTTCTGTGTCCCCTCTCTGGAACATTTTGTCTCTGTCCACCTTATCTATTCCTCGCAGTATTTTATATGTCGTTATCATGTCTCCCCTAACCCTCCTGTCCTCTAGTGTCGTCAGGCCGATTTCCCTTAACCTTTCTTCGTAGGACAATCCCCTTAGCTCTGGGACTAGTCTTGTTGCAAACCTTTGCACTTTCTCTAATTTCTTGACGTGCTTGACCAGGTGTGGGTTCCAAACTGGTGCTGCATACTCCAGTATGGGCCTGACGTATATGGTATACAGAGTCTTGAATGATTCCTTAGTGAGGTATTGGAACGCTATTCTTAGGTTTGCCAGCCGCCCGTATGCTGCAGCAGTTATCTGATTGATGTGTGCCTCAGGAGATGTGCTCGGTATTATACTCACCCCAAGATCTTTTTCTTTGAGTGAGGTTTGCAGTCTTTGGCCACCTAGACTATACTCTGTCTGCGGTCTTCTTTGCCCTTCCCCGATATTCATGACTTTACATTTGGCAGGGTTAAATTCAAGGAGCCACTTACTGGACCAGGCTTGCAGCCTGTCCAGGTCTCTTTGTAGTCCTGCCTGATCCTCGATTGATTTGATTCTTCTCATTAACTTCACATCATCTGCAAATAGTGACACTTCTGAGTCTACCCCTTCCGTTATGTCATTCACATATACCAAAAACAGTACAGGTCCTAGGACTGACCCTTGTGGAACTCCACTCGTCACAGGTGCCCACTCTGACATCTCGTCACGTACCATGACTCGTTGTTGCCTCCTGTCAGATATTCTCTGATCCATTGCAGTGCTTTTCCTGTTACGTGTGCCTGATCCTCTAGCTTTTGCATTAATCTCTTGTGAGGAACTGTGTCGAACGCCTTCTTGCAGTCCAAAAAAAAGCAGTCTATCCACCCCTCTCTCTCGTGTCTTACTTCTGTTACCTTGTCATAAAACTCCAGTAGGTTTGTGACACAGGATTTTCCTTCCCTGAAACCGTGCTGGTTGTCGTTTATAAGCTTGTGTCTTTCTAGGTGCTCCACCACTCTCCTCCTGATGATCTTCTCCATGACTTTGCATACTATACACGTCAGTGACACAGGTCTGTAGTTTAATGCCTCGTGTCTGTCTCCTTTCTTAAAAATTGGGACTACATTTGCCATCTTCCACGCGTCAGGTAGTTGCCCAGTTTCAATGGATGTGTTGAAGATTTGTGTTAGTGGCACACACAACATCTCTGCTCCCTCTCTAAGGACCCACGGAGAAATGTTGTGTGTGTATGTGTGTGTGTGTGTGTGTGTGTATGTGTTATATGTATGTTTAACAAAACATTTTAACTACTTAAACGTGTAAATAACTCTGTTTATGCTTACAAGTGATAAACAATGTGGGATTTGTTAAAAAAGACGTAAAATAAACATATAAATAAAAATAATTTTATAGCAAAAAAAAAACAACCTATCTATGATATATAACAAATAACAGAATTGTGAAGATAATGTATGATAACAGGTATTGTGAAAAAGAGAGCAATAGGTGTGGGTAAGATATGGACTGACTCAGCAAAGAGCTGGTGAATCTCCATGAATAATTCATTTCTGAGTTATCACTATGAAATGGCTATAGATTTTACGTGGCATAAAAGTGAATCCGAATATGAAAGAAGAGAATTTTCCTTCGTGAATGAAGTCGCTGAATAATGTAGACACTTGTAATGCTTTTTCAGTGTAAAATGCTTTTGATACGTGTTGCATCCTGGGGAAAAAACTGACCTAATTTGCCGGAAATGCTCTGCATTTCGGGCTTTCTATATTGTATGTCATTGTTGTCAGCTATGGTCTGTATAAGTTGCATCATGTTCTTGTAGAAATAAATATTACTACTAACCTGTAGCGGAGTTTCAGAGGGCAACGTTTCGACCAAAGGTAACGAAACGTTGTTTAGTAAATGTTCGCTCGGATATATGTGTGTATCATTGTAATTGTAGGAAGCTTACCTACCAACCAGTTGTATATTATAGTTCGGTTTATGCGAATTCCCTATTATGCGATGTTACATTCCTATCGGAAATTCCGTATATAAGCGCGTCGCTGTACGCTCAAGATGACTGAATGATTGATAGCTTTATATATATATATATATATATATATATATATATATATATATATATATATATATATATTTTGTATATAATTTTCGAACATCAAGAACAAATATATTTATGTGATCCACACAGAGAGAAATTAGCGAAAGAATTGGAAAGAAAAATGTCAGTTTAATCAATGCCCACTGTAACCTGGTCCATTGCAAGCGTGTTTGTTGTAAGCGTGTGCACTGTAAACACCGCCGAACAAGCCCGTTTGTTAAGGAAAACGATTCTAACTGCGTAATGGCAGCAACAGCCTGGTTAATCCAGCATTCAACATTAGAAAGTCAGGTTTCAGTGAGGCAGTGACTTTTTGATTTGTTTAAGCATTAAAAACTACTCAAGCTAATATACCTGAGTCGTAGCTCTTGAATCTGTGAAGCTGCGTATCAAAGACCATCTCAGCACGCCTCATAGTAACAAAATTTATGCACCATTATGTAGCGAGAGAGCTCCTTGTAACCACCATACCATGGTATGGTGTAATGGCACCATACCATAATGCCATTACAATTAACGATTGCAGTAAAGATTATTCATAGAACGTAATTACAATATTAATATCAGTCACAGATGTGTATAACTGGCTCGAAATTATACAACATTAATCTAAGTGAACCATACTGGGCATAAAAAAATATTTATTGCCATATAAGTACCGTACTTAAGTACGTTTAGGTACTTAAGTACGTCATATAAGTATTCAGTAAAGTTCCCAGTAGCCAAAATCTTGCATTAATAAAAGTGTTTTCAGTATAAATTACTGTCTTTATTACCTTTTGTCGGCTTGAAGCCATTATAGCACTTATGAACACTTAATTTAAGGAAGTCGTAATTTTACACAGGGCGAAACGTCGTTGTACAGGTAAAAACACGTTTCTTCAGTGCCGTCGTCAGTACGACATTTAGAAACAGAACGCTTAAGACGTTCCCCTCTTAGCTTGTGACTCCGGAGGTGAGTTCCTTTTTTTCCCCTCGACTCTGATTAATGGCTTCGAATCTCACACTTGGACATTAAAGCTCATTGTATATTACTCACTTGGCGTTCCCTGTAAACTCAATGACCAAACACACACCAAAAAAATTGAGGCAGATGCATCAATGTCGGTATTAAATTTACTAATGCCTCTTTTAAGCCTGGCATTTCAGGTGATGTGGGAAGTTATGTATGTATTTTACGAATGTCTTGTGCTAGAAGACTAGTTTTGACAGTAAGTAGGTTTGAGTGAGTGTGTGATACTCAGCTATTTGTGGTTACAGGGGTCGATTCACAGCTCCTGTCCCAGCCTCTTCTCTGGTTGCTACTCTCTCCCTGCTCAATGGGCTTTAACGTATATCTCTCCACTTTCTGACAACTCTGTGACTAAAGAAATGCTTCTGTGTGTGTGTGTGTGTGTGTGTGTGTGTGTGTGTGTGTACTCACCTAACTGTGGTTGCAGGGGTCGAGACTAGGCTCCTGGCCCCGCCTCTTCACTGATCACTACTGGGTCCTCTTTATCCCTGCTCCATGAGCTTTATCATACTTCGTCTTAAATCTATGTATAGTTCCTGCCTCCACTACATCACTTGCTAGACTATCCCACTTCCTGACAACTCTATGACTGAAGAAATACTTCCTAACATCCCTTTGACTCATCTGAGTCTTCAACTTCCAATTGTGACCCCTTGTTTCTGTGTGTGTGTGTGTGTGTGTGTGTGTGTGTGTGTGTGTGTGTGTGTGTGTGTGTGTGTGTCACTGATAAGTTTTTACAACTGAGACGGTTAAAGCTGACTGCCCTAAGTGATAGAAGAAATGCCTTCATGTTGGTGAAGGGCTCTTGATCCAAGAAACTGAGTCTACCCTCCCAATCCTTGAATCAACTCCCATCATCCGTAACACAAACAGATGTTAAGAAACTTAATACCTGCCTCTAACACCTGTCTCCATACGACACACATCAATAATACAACACCTGGGGTGTTATCATACACACAGAATACAATATATTCACATAAAAACAGAAAATCACAAACACCTGTGTTTTATAATTTGCAACTCATTAAAACCAATGATTTTTTTCAGTGTTTGTGCCAGGAAACAATATCTAGCTTCACTAATCAGTATTATTCCGGTATCATTACAAATTCTCTGCTATCGTAACTTAATTACTGTAATAGGACAGATATCGTAATTAAATATTATTAAAAAAATGTAAATTTGATAGTTTCTCTTCAGACAATATCCAAAACGCGTTCTAGTTTGAAGAAAAATTTGACAAAATTTGGCGAAAGGGTAAATCTCTCTTCTTTTTACGCCGAGAAAAGATGTTGCTTGGTTATTAGTTACACTACTGTAAATCAAACGTGATCTCTAAACAGTATTTTAAGGGGGAAACTGAGCAAGAACTTAATATTTTCATATGTAATGATATTTTGATAGACGACCCCCCTCCCCCTGCGAGCATAAGAATGGAGGAACACTGTATCAGGCCTGTTGGCCCATGCTAGGCAACTCCTTCTCAAACCCACTAACAAAAATAATTGCCCAACCCATTTTTTAATGCTGATAAATGGAGCTGGGAGACCAGTGGTCCAAGGCTCCACTGATGACAGACTACCACCAAACTATCCCTTGCGTGGTTGACTTAGTGGTCAACCACGCAATCACTCTTCTCCCCCACGGCTGTCTCTCTGTTCTGACCGTTCGGTCCACTCCTTTGATGGTCCAAGACTGATTTTATACCTGATTTCCGACCACATTTCCTAACAGAGTTGTACTTTGCTTGCGCCTATAATTCCTAACATATTTACATATTTACCTTTTGACTTCGGTTCATGGTACATAGTTGACTGTCGTCACTTGAAAAAATTGTAACTCCTTCTACTACTACTAATACTACAACTGCTACTACTACTTTTGCTACTACTCCTACCACTACCATTACTACTCCTACCACTACCATTACTACTACTACCACTACTACTACCACCACAACTACTACTACTACCACTACTACTATAACTACTACTACCAACATAACTACTACTACTACCACTACTACCACTACTACTACAACTACTACTACCACCACAACTACTACTACTACCACTACTACCACAACTACTACTACTAGCATAAGTTAATAGGCCTCTACAATGCTTCCTACACCTCACATTTTCCTTTTATATACATTCTGTGTCCTTGTAGTAGCTCGATAAATCATGGTCCAGCAGAGGACCATGGTCCACCAGATGACCATGGTCCAACAGAGAACCATGGTCCAGCAAAGAACCATGGTCCAGCAGAGGACCATGGTCCAGCAGAGAACCATGGTCCAGCAAAGAACCATGGTCCAGCAGAGGACCATGGTCTAGCAGAAGACCATGGTCCAGCAGAGAACCATGGTCCAGCAGAAGACCATGGTCCAGCAGAGGACCATGGTCTAGCAGAAGACCATGGTCCAGCAGAGAACCATGGTCCAGCAGAAGACCATGGTCCAGCAGAGGACCATGGTCCAGCAGAGGACCATGTTCCAGCAGAGGACCATGGTCCAGCAGAGGACCATGGTCCAGCAGAGAACCATGGTCCAGCAGAGGACCATGGTCCAGCAGAGGACCATGGTCCAGCAGAGGACCATGGTCTGCTGATGCCTTTCCAATATTTACTCTGAGACGAAAGTCCTTCAATATAACGTAAGTGTCGAGGTTATTACTGAGAGCCGCACTCTATATACATCCTTACCTCAACAATGTATATACATCCTGCCTTACCTCTGTAACAATGTATATACATCCTGCCTTACCTCTGTAACAATGTATATACATCCTGCCTTACCTCTGTAACAATGTATATACATCCTGCCTTACCTCTGTAACAATGTATATACAGCCTGCCTTACCTCTGTAACAATGTATATACATCCAGCCTTACTTCTGTAACAATGTATATACATCCTGCCTTACTTCTGTAACAATGTATATACATCCTGCCTTACTTCTGTAACAATGTATATACATCCTGCCTTACCTCTGTAACAATGTATATACATCCTGCCTTACCTCTGTAACAATGTATATACATCCAGCCTTACTTCTGTAACAATGTATATACATCTTGCCTTACTTCTGTAACAATGTATATACATCCTGCCTTACCTCTGTAACAATGTATATACATCCTGCCTTACCTCTGTAACAATGTATATACATCCTGCCTTACTTCTGTAACAATGTATATACATCCTGCCTTACCTCTGTAACAATGTATATACATCCTGCCTTACCTCTGTAACAATGTATATACATCCTGCCTTACCTCTGTAACAATATATATACATCCTGCCTTACGTCCATGACACTATATACATCTTTCCTTATTTTATGTCTATACATAAAAATAAAAATGTTTTTTTTATATTTTCCGATGAGTCTTGTGGCCTTCTCTGTTTTTTCTCTCTTAGTTGTGACTTTACAATAGGTCATAATGGACAGAAACGTAGCCAAATACTTCCTCTCCAAAGTACAAAATACTGAGGGGAATTGATAGAGTAGACAGATTATATTTTGAGAGGCGGGAATCAAGAACACAAGGGCACAGCTTAAAGTTGAAAACATGGAAGACTCACGGGGATGTTAGGAATTATTTATTCAGTCTTAGATTAGACAGGAAGTACAATGACCTGGCGAATGGAGTGGCAGAGGCAGGATCTATACATAGCTTTAAGGAGAAGTACGATTAGGCTCTCGAAGCCTGGAGTAGGACTCGACCCTTTATCCAAATATAGGTGACTGCACACACACACACACACACACACACACACACACACACACACACACACACACACACACACACACACACACACACACACACACACACACACACACGTAATATATTTATAGAACAAATAGAATTAAAAATAAAAACAAAGGTGATAGAATACGATCTATTGCAGACCAGTAGAAAATCGATGAGGAAAAATTGCTGCTTATTTTTAAAAAAAGCTTATAACTTTGAGTACATGAAAAAAATAACAGCAACAATAACGCTGATAACAATAACACGAAGAACAAGAACACAAATAACAAGAACATTAAGAACAGAATAACTAGTAGGTGTTATCTACTAGCAGTAAACTAAACCAGATTATGCAAATGAGTCTGGCACAGCTGGCACTTCCGGTCTGCTTCAACTGCTGTAAAGTTAAGAGATCATTCCATGGTACCATGGTTACCTGAGGCTGGGATTTATGAGGTGCTGCCATGGTGATGTAATCCCTGATGCTGGGAGAGCAAAGGTGTTACCATGATGATGTAATATATGATGCTGGGATTTAAGAGGTGTTACCATGGTAACATTACCCTTGATGCTGGGATTTAAGAGGTGTTACCATGGTAACATTACCCTTGATGCTGGGATTTAAGAGGTGTTACCATGGTAACATTACCCTTGATGCTGGGATTTAAGAGGTGTTACCATGGTAACATTACCCTTGATGCTGGGATTTTAGAGGTGTTACCATGGTACCATTACCCTTGATGCTGGGATTTAAGAGGTGTTACCATGGTAACATTACCCTTGATGCTGGGATTTAAGAGGTGTTACCATGGAAACATTACCCTTGATGCTGGGATTTAAGAGGTGTTACCATGGTAACATTACCCTTGATGCTGGGATTTAAGAGGTGTTACCATGGTAACATTACCCTTGATGCTGGATTTAAAGGTGTTACCATGGTAACATTCCCCTTGATGCTGGGATTTAAGAGGTGTTACCATGGTAACATTACCCTTGATGCTGGGATTTAAAAGGTGTTACCATGGTAACATTACCCTTGATGCTGGGATTTAAAAGGTGTTACCATGGTAACATTACCCTTGATGCTGGGATTTAAAAGGTGTTACCATGGTAACATGGTTCCTTGATGCTGCATAATTTCCTCAATATTTCAGACACGCATTTACACATTCACTGCCATTATTTATTTTCAGATTAAAAATAGTGATAATAATGATAATAATAATAATAATAATAATAATAATAATAATAATAATAATAATAATAATAATAATAATAATAATAATAATAATAATAATAATAATAATAATAATAATAATAATAATAACAATAATAATAATTTCACCAAAAGAACATTTCTCTAGAAGAACATGAAGCCAAAGAACATGACGCCAAAGAACATGACGCCAAAGGACATGAAGTCAAAGAACATGACGCCAAATAACGTATCGCCCAGAAATACGACATTAAGAGACAGAAATATATATATATATATATATATATATATATATATATATATATATATATATATATATATATATTTCTTTCTTTCAACAAATCGGCCGTCTCCCACCTAGGCCCAAAGAGAAAAACAAAAGTTTCTCTTTTTAACTTTAGTAATGTATACAGGAGAAGGGGTTACTAGCCACTTGCTCCCGGCATTTTAGTCGACTCTTATATATACTGAAAATTTTTGTTTGTGCTATATACATTATTGCTCTCAGTGCATACACATCGAATTATATATATATATTTTAGATATATAAATCAAAATTGTAAGCAGCAAATGGGAAGGAAAGGGGAGAAATACGAGGGTGGGAAAAGTATATTAGAAGGGGAAGCAGAGAACAAAACACAAAACGAATATAGAAATGAAAAAAAAAATGGGATAAATGAGAAAATGAAAAAAAAAATGTTGCATTTGGAATGTGAAGAAATATAAGCTGGAAAGAAGGGGAAAGAGGAGTAAGGGTTCTTGATTCAAGGATCTGGAGCTACCCTCTCCTTCCTTACGTTAAATCTGATTACCTAGAGCGAAACGTTACCCAGCTGAATGCACGTTTCTCCTCCTTCACACGTTTCTTTCACTGCTTCAGAGTCTTCCCTCGAGCATCTTCACTACACCCTCGAGTATTTTCTACTTCGTGGTCATGTCTCCTCCGTTCTTCGTTTCCCAGGGCTGTGAAATTACCTTCAAATGTTGTCTGTGTCACTTCCTGATCAGCCAGGCTGTGGTTGGACTGTATACGCCCAGCAGTAAGAGCCTGGTTGATCAGGCTTTGATGAGCCAAAAGGCCTGGTCTGGGACCGGGACGAGGGGGCGCTGGCCCCGTGAAAACATCAATCAACCATCAGTTATGCTGCCAATTATGTGCTAAATTTCTGTACATTCTATAGATTTAGCATTCACTATCTTTAAAAATAGCATTCAGATACACTATCTTTATTAATAATATTCATACACACTATCTTTAATAACACTCAAATACACTATCTTTAAGAATGACATATTTACACACTATCTTTAAGAATGACATATTTACACACTATCTTTAATAACACACTTAAATACACTGTCTTTATTAATAACATTCATATACACTATCTTTAATAACACTCAAATACACTATCTTTAAGAATGACATACATACACACTATCTTTAATAACACACTCAAATACACTATCTTTATTAATAACATTCATATACACTATCTTTAATAACACTCAAATACACTATCTTTAAGAATAACATACATATACACTATATTTAATAACACACTCAAATACACTATCTTGATTAATAACATTCATATACACTATCTCTAAATTTAACATTCACGAGGGGAAAAAATATGCATTATGCACTGCAACTGCAACTATAGGAATGCAGGCCGCCCACTGGAGGTAAATTTGCATTTTTAATAAGTAAAACTCACCAGCTCGCCTGCACAAACGTAAAGAAAATGTAAAAAATTGTGAATAAAATAAGTGTGTGATCTTATTTACAAGGTTGTAAAAAGTGAGGATATATTGCCTTCTAATTCCCAAATATTCATAGTATTGATATGTTAAAAAAATATATATGTAAATATTTTGGCAAGGTGTTCTGTAGTACTGAGTTATAGAGGTGTGGTTATAGAGGTGTGGTTATAGAGGTGTGGTTATAGCGGTGTGGTTATAGAGGTGTGGTTATAGAGGTGTGGTTATAGAGGTGTGGTTATAGCGGTGTGGTTATAGAGGTGTGGTTATAGAGGTGTGGTTATAGAGGTGTGGTTATAGAGGTGTGGTTATAGAGGTGTGGTTATAAAGGTGTGGTTATAGAGGTGTGGTTATAGAGGTGTCGTTACAAAGGTATCGTTAGAGAAGTGTCATTACGCAAGTGTTGTTACAAAGGCGTACTTACAAAGGTGTCGTTACAAAGGATGTTTAGACACTTTTTAAACAAATACAAACAAAGAAAGTGTTCAGACGTGCATGAAACAAAGACAAACAGTGCTGTGCTGAACACGTCTTAAACAAACACAGTGTTGAACACGTCTTAAACAAACACAATGTTGAACACCTTTTAAACAAACACAGTGTTGAACACGTCTTAAACAAACACAAACCGTGTTAAACACGTTTGAAACAAACACAAACACACAGGTGGCCCCAGGTGGCTCAGTTTTTCTAAGGCAGTGTTTACGATTTTTTTACGGTGAGTTTTTTAATTAAAGTTAGAGAGAGTCCAGCCTAGGCATCCCAGCTACCATCATCACAGTACAAGCTACCATCATCACAGTACAAGCTACCATCATCACAGTACAGGCTACAATCATCACAGTACAGGCTACCACCATCACAGTACAGGCTACCATCATCACAGTACAGGCTACCATCATCACAGTACAGGCTACCATCATCACAGTACAGGCTACCATCATCACAGTACAGGCTAGCATCATCACAGTACAGGCTACCATCACCACAGTACAGGCTACCATCACCACAGTACTGGCTACCATCACCACAGTACAGGCTACAATCATCACAGTACAGGCTACCATCATCACAGTGCAGGCTACCATCATCACAGTACAGACTACCATCATCACAGTATAGGCTACCATCATCACAGCACAGGCTACCATCACCACAGTACAGGCTACCACCATCACAGTACAGGCTACCATCATCACAGTACAGGCTACCATCATCACAGTACAGGCTACCATCATCACAGTACAGGCTACCATCATCACAGTACAAGCTACCATCACCACAGTACAGGCTACCATCACCACAGTACAGGCTACCATCATCACAGTACAGGCTACCATCATCACAGTACAGGCTACCATCACCACAGTACTGGCTACCATCACCACAGTACAGGCTACCATCATCACAGTACAGGCTACCATCATCACAGTGCAGGCTACCATCATCACAGTACAGGCTACCATCATCACAGTACAGGCTACCATCATCACAGCACAGGCTACCATCACCACAGTACAGGTTACCATCATCACAGTACAGGCTACCACAATCACAGTACATGCTACTATCATCACAGTACAGGCTACCATCATCACAGTACAGGCTACAATCATCACAGTACATGCTACCATCATCACAGTACAGGCTACCATCACCACAGTACATGCTACCATCATCACAGTACATGCTACCATCATCACAGTACAGGCTACCACCATCACAGTACAGGCTACCACCATCACAGTACAGGCTACCACCATCACAGTACAGGCTACCACCATCACAGCACAGATAACCACAGCCTTGTGTGTAATAATGTACATCCAACACTACTACTACTTCTAATGATAATAATAATAATAATAATAATAATAATAATAATAATAATAATAATAATAATAATAATAATAATAATAATAATAATAATAATAATAATAATAATAATAATAATAATAATAATAGTAATAGTAATAATAATAATAATAATAATAATAATAATTATCAAGCAGTTACGTCATTCTACAGTGGTTCCCAAACAGGACATTCCAACTGACTTTAATAAAAAAATCCTCAACTGGTAAGACAAAACACAACACATTATCGTTTAAACTTACAAAGTATATAACAAATCTTATTTTCTATCCTTAAATGAGTAGCTATATTGTATTAGCTAACCCTGATAGGTTGGTGAGATATAATTTGTTGCCTTTGGTCCATTACTCCGGCGATTCTGAGCCTTTAATATATATTATACAGTGTCACCTGGATATATATTGCTAATAAAAAACGGTTTCTTATACCCAGGTGAAATCCCGTAGTGTTGTCATGCAAGGTAATGTCACATAAGAAGTGAGTTTCGTGGATTTTTCAACGTTTTGTGGAGTTGTCTTGTTGCAGTGATGGCAGACGTGTTCCCCTCTTGGTTAAATATTTATGTTTGAGTTTTAGTACCACCATAACAGTACAGGCTATCATCTTCACAGTACAGGCTACCATCATCACAGTACAGGCTACCACCATCACAGTACAGGCTACCATCACCACAGTACAGGCTACCACAGTCACAGTACAGGCTACTACCATCACAGTACAGGCTACCACCATCACAGTACAGGCTACCATCACCACAGTACAGGCTACCACAGTCACAGTACAGGCTACTACCATCACAGTACAGGCTACCATCATCACAGTACAGGCTACCACAGTCACAGTACAGGCTACCACCATCACAGTACAGGCTACCATCATCACAGTACACGCTACCACAGTCACAGTACAGACTACCACCATCACAGTACAGGCTACCATCATTACAGTACACGATACCACAGTCACAGTACAGGCTACCACCATCATAATACAGGCTACCACCATCACATTACAAGCTACCACCATTACAGTAGAGACTACCACCATCACAGTACAGGCTACCATCATCACAGTACAGGCTACCACAGTCACAGTACAGGCTACCACCATCACAGTACAGGCTACCATCATCACAGTACACGCTACCACAATCACAGAACAGGCTACCACCATCACAGTACAGGCTACCATCATCACAGTTCACGCTACCACAGTCACAGTACAGGCTACCACCATCATAATACAGGCTACCATCATCACAGTACAGGCTACCACAGTCACAGTACAGGCTACCATCATCACAGTTCACGCTACCACAGTCACAGTACAGGCTACCACCATCATAATACAGGCTACCATCATCACAGTACAGGCTACCACCATCACAGTACAGGCTACCATCATCACAGTACACGCTACAACAGTCACAGTACAGGCTACCACCATCATAATACAGGCTACCACCATCACAGTACAAGCTACCACCATTACAGTACAGACTACCACCATCACAGTACAGGCTACCATCATCACAGTACAGGCTACCACAGTCACAGTACAGGCTACCACCATCACAGTACAGGCTACCATCATCACAGTACACGCTACCACAGTCACAGTACAGGCTACGTCTATATTGGTATTTATCACCTAGTGAAACGCAATGTAACCTACATTAACCTAACCTAACCTAATCTAACCTAATCTTACTTTCTCAACCTTACCCAATATAACCTAATCTGCAGTAATCTAACCCAACCTAACTAAACCTCACCCAAGACGAAGTTTCTCTCAAGGAGAGCGTTATAAAAACAACGTTTCGCTCAAAGAGAGGTATAAAAGACTTAATGAAAAGCTCTTCTGGACACACTTCTCATAGGCAAATCTCTTTTAGGCAAAGCTCTTCTAGGCAAAGCTATTCTAGGCAAAGGTCTTCTAGTCAAAACCTCTTTTAGGCAAAGCTCTTCTAGGCAAAGCTCTACTTATTATCCTCTCGTGCCTCAAGCCGCTTACAAGACACCTGTCTAGAGTAGCGTGACAGGTGTAACCTTCACACTACTTCTCATTACAAACTAGCACCTGCAGGTGCTCCCTAAACCCTGTGAAGGTGCTTTGTCCACCTCATTCAAGAGGATTTTGCATTCTTGGTAGGACAATGATTGACTACTTTGGTCAGTAATGGAATGGCATCCACGAGCCGAGGAATTGCCGAGCAGCTGAGATTGATTTCTGATTAGCAACTCGTATCACGACCTGGGTTTTTATGTCTGATTGTCACGAAATCAATCCATTTCTACGGTACTTTTGACTAGTGTTAAATGCTAGGGATGATAGTGGCTAGGAATATACACTGGGAATGCTAGTGGCTAGGAATATACACTGGGAATGCTAGTGGCTATGAATATACACTGGGAATGCTAATGGCTAGAAATATACACTGGGAATGCTAGTGGCTAGGAATATACACTGGGAATGCTAGTGGCTAGGAATATACACTGGGAATGCTAGTGGCTATGAATATACGCTGGAAAAACCATTAACTAGAAACTAGACTAGAAACTATCACTAGCAACAATCACTAGCTGAAAAGATAAGAGGAGAAAAAATACAAATGTTAAAAACTAGAAATAAATAATAGAAATATTAGCGACACGAAAGAAATACTGGGAAACACTAGATGCAAATGCTAGAAATACACAAAAAACAAGACTCTTGAAATACTAGTAACTAGAAATGAAATACAGTTAGTGGAATTGTTTGAAAAATATTCACTAAGTGAATTTTGCTTTAATGTTTCTTTATTAATTGAATATTTTATTATTATTATTATTATTATTATTATTATTATTAATTTTATTATTATTTTTAATTGTACCGGATAATCATGGGAAGATGTATGCATGTGTGTATGTGTGTTATTATTATTATTATTATTATTACTATTATTATTATTAATTATACCGAATAATTATGGAAAGATGTATGCATGTGTGTGTGTGCATGTGTGTGTGTGTGTGTGTGTGTGTGTGTGAGCTATAGCTCAACACCCTCTATATGTCCAGGAGCTGCAGTTCAACACTGTTGAGAACCAAATCACCCTATGAATTGACGTTCACAAGGATACCAATCCCACACTTTTCTTTTAATAAAATTAACACATTGCCTCCTACAAAGAACATAAACATTCCCAGCCTTCATCTACGTACGATACACCAGCGTGGAGAGTTTGAAGCCGATCAGAAGAGGCATTCTCAAGTTATTCTAAAGAAACCATGCATGAAGAAAAGGAAATATTGGATGCATCCACTCTAGGTATCCCTTCTCAGGGGATACCTGAAAATCTGCGAGTCACAGGGTAATCAGTATCCCTCAGTGTTCCATTGTTCTTCTTTTTCTAAACATTATTATTATATATATAAAATTCCTCTTTCAGTGATAACTTTGCATGTTAGGACTATATCTCCAATGTCGATTGTCGTTCCAAGATCGTGATTGATTAGTCTCATGTCAAAGGTGCGCTTTAAACTGCATATTAAGGGAAAAACGGTACAAATTCTCACTGTTTTTATGCAGAATGAAAAAAAAATAACCTCTCAATGTTTTCTCGTATTTTTTTAGTTTTATTTTCAAGAATTTTAAGGAAATTGCTTTCAAATTTATTCTTCACAATTTTTCCCTCTTTCAATGCCATCCTTCTGGCATCTATGTCATTTCTTTACGATGTGGGCTCAACACTGGCGCTTCTTACTCGAAATTTACTTCACAGTATATTGAAAATAATGATATGGAGAACAACCACTTTGGGAAAAAATAGTGAAATTCCAAGCTCTTTCGTGACTTCTCACATTATCAAGGAACTATATATGGAACTATATATATTGCCCCAATTTGAAGCCTCCTTCTCTGTCCCCATTTTTAGTGCCTCATTCCCTACTACCATTCCCAGTACCATCTTCTCTGGCCCCATTCCAAGTACCATCTTCCCTACTTCCACTCTGGCTGGAGAGCCCCTCACTAGACCGCTGTGCATTTACAAACACCACAACACCCCAAGACAATATCTGGACCAACGCATCTATCTCTCTTACTATATATTCTTGTGTCTGTTTATCTTTCAGTTTATCAATTTATCTGTCTCTCTGTTTGTCTATCTATCGGTCTGTCTATCTATCTACCTATCTATTCATCTTTCTTTTCATTAACTCATTCTTCTATTTAGTCATCTTTCTATCAACTCATTAGTCTATCTATCTCTCTATCTATCTCTTCTTTCACTTAAAAATCCCTCTTTTTTATACACAAATTACATATATTCTGATAAATATTTTTTTTTCATTAAATCCTATACAACATTTTTGCAGTTTATCTTCGGTGCCTAGAAGCTGGTGAGGGGCTCTTGATCCAAGGAACTTGATACGCCCTATACTCTTTAACAACCCCCATATTACCCAGAATTCCACACTGAGGGAAAATCACACATTATTTAACGTATGGAGAATATATGAATATTATTCAGACCGTCTTGAAAAGGGGGAATCCGCCCCCTTTTCTGCCTAATTACTATAACTGGTCTCTGGGATCATTTTTCACGGCCTACAATTGAATAAGGAGGCCTAAATTATCCAGTAAATTGTCGGAAATATTAGAACTTATTGTGCAAGGGCCTTAAAATGGGGAGAGGTTAATGGGGAGAAGTTAATGGGTAGAGGTTAATGGGGATATATAAGGGAGACATATATGTACGTCACTAGCAGATTGTAAGATGCTTAAAATATATATATATATATATATATATATATATATATATATATATATATATATATATATATATATATATATATATATATCAAGCTTTATCAATATACGATAAAGGTGTACACAGAGAGTAACATAGGCCTAGCAAAAGGTTTTCGAGCAGGCTGTGTCCTTCCCTCATGAGCTCACCTGCTTCAATTATCCAGTTAACCAGTCCTTCGCAGCCCATGTACAATAAGGAATAAGGAATGGGTGTAAGGTGGTGCAGGTGGTGGTGTAGGTGGTGAGAGGCGGGGGGAGTAGGTTCAGTAGCTCTTGTGCTGGCGGAGTGAGAGGGTCGCTTCGCGTTCACCCACGTAGCTCTGGACCCACCGGCTACAACATCAACTTCAAGCTACAGTACCTTGATACTGTAGCTTACCATCACTGTAGCTTCGCTAAATTGATCTCGCTGTTGAGGATATGTGTTTCGGAAAGCAGGAAACTCCAATTTAAAGCCAGGAAATGAATATAGAATTAATTTCCTTCAGTGGACGTTAAGCATAACTGTCGTATATTACGAGATGGACAGTGGGATTTTGTCGAAAATTAATATTTAAAATTATGAAAGGTGTGAGGTGCGTAAGAGAATCAATAACGAAAGAAAGCGAGAAGGAAGGGAAGCGATATTTTGTGATTGATCTCCCCTCAACGATACACATATATATATTGCGATCAGATCGTCATGTCTAGTGGGAAAGTTCATGTTTGTGGTATTATGGGTGGACTGACAGCATCCCCGTTGTGACATGACTGACAGCATCCCCGTTGTGACATGTGATAATCATCCTGGAAAGCATTGCATGTTAGAGAAAAATTATGCAGCTTTTTTCGTTGGATGGCGCTTGTCAGGGGACACCACATCAGCACCAGCGGTGAAATTAGTGGGAAAATTGCTTTCTTAAAACCGGCTGGCTACACAACTGACCCCCGTCGTAGAATGGAGGAAATTACCGCCATAAAATGGGGTTTTACAGTCACTATTAAAGAAACTGACGCTGTGCAATGTTGATCATTCTAGTGGTGATGTTGAGAGTAAGTGAAAGTAATATTTGCCACTTAATCTTGAAGTCTCTCTGATAATCCCTCTTTTAAATGCTGTCAACTGGCTAAGAGACATTTAAGTGATTTTATGGAAGTTGTGGGATGAGGTGACTTGTATATCTGCCAAGTTCATCGCGTTTTGAAATGTATAATTGAAAATGTGACAGGTTAGTGAATGTAATAATTATAGGCCAGTGATCTGGAGTAGGCCTACACATAATGTAAAACAGAACTGATTGCCTTATTTATAATTCTGACGAACATCTTCGAATTTAGGCAGCCTGTTATTTGTGGACAACATAAAAAATAATAAAAGATATAGAAAATCAGTGCAATAACACGTCATAAGAAACTATAATCACAGTAACGAAGATACGATATAGAGACAAAATAAGAAACTTGGAAAACATCGCAGAACTTTTTGCTTATTAAAAGTTTTCTCATTTGTTTTCTCTAAGTGGTCAGTGTGAAGCTCCAATATATGTAAATTTCAACTATTTCACTTTCTAAAAGAAAGCTATCAGCATTTCCCCTTAGCCATTACCTGAAAATAATGAATATATTTGAAAATATCTTTTATAGCTAATGCGCTATATAAATTTAGTGGACATAATATGATTTATATTTCTATAATGTGGAAAACATGTCAGTTAAACGCTGAAACAAAAATCCAAAATCATTTAATGGCTCTACACAATTAATTTAAAAATCCCCCATCAAATTTCCCCCAGTGAGGATGAAGCCAAAATATTTATTCAGTGGTTGTTTTTTCTAAGTGTCAAAATCTTCCTCTTAATCAAGACGTTACCCTGAGAGGATAAAGGGCCCAAGCTGCTGTTTGATATTTCTCCCCCGTGATCTCTATGAGCAAGTGAAATAGGGAAGAAAATGGGTGAAGAGTTACACAACAAGAGGAGCTTGTGTGTGTTCCTCTTCCTCAATTTTCTGTACAACGCAGCCACCGAGGGGGACTTCCTGTTCCAGAAGAAAAATGTAAGTACATACTTACATATATATATATATATATATATATATATATATATATATATATATATATATATATATATATATATATATATATATATAACAGAGTAGAGGAGGGTTGATGTAATAGGTTCGTCCTAAAGAAGGGATGGAAATCGATAGGTTGATCAGAAGGGAGGGTGTATAAATCTGCTGTGGATTGTTTGTGAGAGGTATGCTCCAGTATGGATTGTATGTATGTATGTATGTATGTATGTATGTATGTATGTATGTATGTATGTATGTATGTATGTATGTATGTATGTATGTATGTATGTATGCATGTATGTATGTATGTATGTATATATGCATGTATGCATGCATGCATGCATGTGCTCACCTATTTGTACTCACCTATTTGTGATTGCAGGGGTCGAGTCATAGCTCCTGGCCCCGCCTCTTCACTGATTGCTACTAGGTCCTCTCCCTGCTCCATGAGCTTTATCAAACCTCGTCTTAAAACTATGTATGGTTCCTGCCTCCACTACGTCACTTTCTAGGCTATTCCACTTCCTGACAACTCTATGACTGAAGAAATACTTCCTAACATCCCTTTGACTCATAGGAGTCTTCAACTTCCAATTGTGACCCCTTGTTTCTGTGTCCCCTCTCTGGAACATCTTGTCTCTGTCCACCTTATCTATTCCTCGCAGTATTTTATATGTCGTTATCATGTCTCCCCTAACCCTCCTGTCCTCTAGTATCGTCAGGCCGATTTCCCTTAACCTTTCTTCGTAGGACAATCCCCTTAGCTCCGGGACTAGTCTTGTTGCAAACCTTTGCACTTTCTCTAATTTCTTGATGTGCTTGACCAGGTGTGGGTTCCAAACTGGTGCTGCATACTCCAGTATGGGCCTGACGTATATGGTATACAGAGTCTTGAATGATTCCTTAGTGAGGTATTGGAACGCTATTCTTAGGTTTGCCAGACGCCCGTATGCTGCAGCAGTTATCTGATTGATGTGTGCCTCAGGAGATGTGCTCGGTATTATACTCACCCCAAGATCTTTTTCTTTGAGTGAGGTTTGCAGTCTTTGGCCACCTAGACTATACTCTGTCTGCGGTCTTCTTTGCCCTTCCCCGATCTTCATGACTTTACATTTGCGGGGTTAAATTCAAGGAGCCAGTTATTGGACCAGGCTTGTAGCCTGTCCAGGTCTCTTTGTAGTCCTATATGATGTATGTATGTATGTACGCATTTATGTATGTAGGTATGTATGAATGAATATATGTATATATGTATTTATATATATTAATAATACTTATTATGGGCCATATAGCTTTTCGAAAGTCATGTATGAGTAACATTATAATAATAATAATAATAATAATAATAATAATAATAATAATAATAATAATAATAATAATAATAATAATAACAATAATAACAAAAATAATAACAATAATAACAAAAATAATTACAATAATAATAATAATAATAATAATAATAATAATCAATAATAATAATAATAATAATAATAATAATAATAATAATAATAATAATAATAATAATAATAATAATAATAATAATAACAATAATAATAATAGCAATAACAATAATAATAACAACAATACATACATACATTTAACCACAGAAACTCCAAAAGTGTAAATCAAATAAGAAAAAATAAATGAATTTCAACAATACCAAAAAGAAATATTCGCCTTAATAATATCCCAGGACGAAATTATTTAAAACCCAATAATTTTTTTTGTGTGGATAATTCGACCAGACGATAAGAGACGTTACACTGATTAATAGCGGCCACAAAATTCTGTAGGAATTTAACCACAAAATTCTGTAGGAATTTAACCACAAAATTCTGTAGGAATTTTGATTTGGGCAGAAATTGATTGAAACGACTTGACTCTCGCCTGACTTGAACTGACTTGACTTGGTTTCGCCCTCACGTTGAGTGAAACGTGCCAGTGTTTCGGACTTGTCAGCAACACCTTTCGTTCTACAGTGATGACTACGACGGTAGAATGACAGTGGTAATTTACAGTGACAGTTTTCACTGTAAAATAACAGGTACTGTTGACGAGTCTGGTGGAGAGGCACGTTTCGCCCACTGAGAAAAACATTGTCAATGTTAAAGCGTACGTCTGTTTATACTGGGACAGCGTTTCGCTCTGTATTGAAACGTATCAAGTCTAGGCTTGATGGAGCCTTACAGAGAGCGAAACGTTGCTTAATAAAGCTCTACGCAATGAAACGACTTGATAAAGCTTTACACAATGAAACTTGATAAAGCTTTACACAATGAAACTTGATAAAGCTTTACACAATGAAACTTGATAAAGCTTTACACAATGAAACTTGATAAAGCTTTACACAATGAAACTTGATAAAGCTTTACACAATGAAACTTGATAAAGCTTTACGCAATGAAACTTGATAAAGCTTTACACAATGAAACTTGATAAAGCTTTACACAATGAAACTTGATAAAGCTTTACGCAATGAAACTTTATAAAGCTTTACACAATGAAACTTGATAAAGCTTTACGCAATGAAACTTGATAAAGCTTTACGCAATAAAACTTGATAAAACTTTACGCAATGAAACTTGATAAAGCTTTACACAATGAAACTTGATAAAGCTTTACGCAATGAAACTTGATAAAGCTTTACGCAATGAAACTTGATAAAGCTTTACACAATGAAACTTGATAATGCTTTACACAATGAAACTTGATAAAACTTTACGCAATGAAACTTGATAAAGCTTTACGCAATGAAACTTGATAAAGCTTTACACAATGAAACTTGATAAAGCTTTACGCAATGAAACTTCTTAAAGCTCCACACGGAGCGAAACGTTCTGCGAATGAAAGCTTGTCTTTTCCTCCAAGAAAAGCTCTAACCCCGCAAGGAAAGGACAAAAAAGCTCTAACCCCGAAATTGCCATATGACGCCTGGCTAAATAGGAGGAAATCAGGGTTGATCCGAGGAAGAGGAAGGCAGCTCCAATCCTTCATATGAATATAACACTTCATATATATATATATATAAAATATATATATATATATATATATATATATATATATATATATATATATATATATATATATATATATATGCCTAATTTCCTAGTTAGGAAGCCTTAGGCCTATTTCACTGGACACGCTTGCTTAATGGAAAAAAAAATCTAAGTTGACTCGAAAAAAGGCCCAAATTTTGCATAAAACTGCATATTGCAGAGAAGTTGCAAGTCAAAGACACAGGATGCAGAACTAGCCGGTTCTGCAACTATTTTTTTTTAGGACTGCAATTTCGACGAACGGGAAAATATCCCAGGCATTTATGCCGGAGGAAAATTGTGGTGTTTTTACGTTCAGTGATTGTTCTTAGTGAAAAAAACAATCTTCCATTCTTTCCTGCGTCTCTTCCACCCTCTCCTACCTCTCTTCTACCCTTTCCTATCTCTCTTCTACCCTTCCCTACCTCTCTTCCACCCTTCTCTACCTCTCTTCCACCCTTCTCTACCTCTCTTCCACCCTTCTCTACCTCTCTTCCACCCTTCTCTACCTCTCTTCCACCCTTCCCTACCTCTCTTCCATCCTTCCCTACCTCTCTTCCACCCTTCCCTACCTCTCTTCCACCCTTCTCTACCTCTCTTCCACCCTTCCCTACCTCTCTTCCATCCTTCCCTACCTCTCTTCCACCCTTCCCTACCTCTCTTCCACCCTTCTCTACCTCTCTTCCACCCTTCTCTACCTCTCTTCCACCCTTCTCTACCTCTCTTCTACCCTTCCCTACCTCTCTTCCATCCTTCCCTACCTCTCTTCCACCCTTCCCTACCTCTCTTCCACCCTTCTCTACCTCTCTTCCACCCTTCCCTACCTCTCTTCCATCCTTCCCTACCTCTCTTCCACCCTTCCCTACCTCTCTTCCACCCTTCTCTACCTCTCTTCCACCCTTCCCTACCTCTCTTCCACCCTTCTCTACCTCTCTTCCACCCTTCCCTACCTCTCTTCCATCCTTCCCTACCTCTCTTCCACCCTTCCCTACCTCTCTTCCACCCTTCTCTACCTCTCTTCCACCCTTCCCTACCTCTCTTCCACCCTTCTCTACCTCTCTTCCACCCTTCTCTACCTCTCTTCCACCCTTCCCTACCTCTCTTCCACCCTTCTCTACCTCTCTTCCACCCTTCACTACCTCTCATCCACCCTTCTCTACCTCTCTTCCACCCTTCCCTACCTCTCTTCCACCCTTCTCTACCTCTCTTCCACCCTTCTCTACCTCTCTTCCACCCTTCACTACCTCTCTTCCACCCTTCTCTACCTCTCTTCCACCCTTCCCACCATGTCAAACTCCCTCACTATACTGTTCCCTCCCCTCTTGAAGGGATGGAACAACTGAACAACAGTATAGTACACTTGTTCACAAGAGGGGAAAGTTGTACCAATCAGATCATTGATTCTTACGGCTTAAAATTCCTCTTTTTTTTGGGGGTATGGTCTTTTTTTCTAAGTTGAAACAGCTTTTGTTTTGGTTTAAAGAGAAAAGTTTAATACCTGATAGCATGTCACAGCGAAATTTTGCATGCTATTATAGTACTCGAACTTAATGTTGCAGTTGAACACTTGCTTACAAAAATGCATACAGGATATATACATCAAGAGGTGTGTATATATCCTGTAGGCAGTGTATATACACTACGAGTTAACTTTAATTGCTATTTTAGGTATTAAAGTATTTTTGACTGGTTATAGGCAGCCTTAATGACCCTTGTGTAGTAGACAGACTTGAAACCCCATTAACCAACCAACCAGTCTTAATGACCTTCGTGTAGTAGACAGACTTGAAACCCCATTAACCAAGCAACCAGTCTTAATGACCTTTGTGTAGTAGACAGACTTGAAACCCAATTAACCAACCAACCAGTCTTAATGACCTCGTGTAGTAGATAGACTTGAAACCCCATTAACCAACCAACCAGTCTTAATGACCTTCGTGTAGTAGATAGACTTGAAACCCAATTAACCAACCAACCAGTCTTAATGATCTTCGTGTAGTAGATAGACTTGAAACCCAATTAACCAACCAACCAGTCTTAATGATCTTCGTGTAGTAGATAGACTTGAAACCCAATTAACCAACCAACCAGTGTTAATGACCCTCGTGTAGTAGACAGACTTGAAACCCCATTAACCAACCAACCAGTCTTAATGACCCTCGAGTAGTAGATAGACTTGAAACCCAATTAACCAACCAACCAGTCTTAATGACCCTCGTGTAGTAGACAGACTTGAAACCCCATTAACCAACCAACCAGTGTTAGTGACCCTCGTGTAGTAGATAGACTTGAAACCCAATTAACCAGTCTTACCAATTCCATATACGAAATTCCACTCGTATTCCTCGTATAGAAAGTATACATAAGGATATACAAACAGATATCAATGGTTACAAATATATACAGACGTATGCTTGAAGCACACAGGGAATAACATTTTAATTTGATATACAAATAACCCGAACATAGGAGGGCGAAATGTGTTACGACTGGTTCATGGTGCAGGTCGGACCGAAACGTCGTTATTAGTTTCGTTCTGCTATGTGCGGGTTATTTGTATATTGTTCCATTCACGGTATAGTGTCTTTGTCTTCTATATTTGAATCTGATTTTTATATTGTAGATAATTCTCTCTCTCTCTCTCTCTCTCTCTCTCTCTCTCTCTCTCTGTATGTATGTATGTATGTATATATATATATATATATATATATATATATATATATATATATATATATATATATATATATATATATATATATATGTATATATATGTATATATATGTATATATATATATATATATATATATATATATATATATATATATATATATTTTAATATTATATACATATACATTTAAACTTTTAATACAGGTCATGACTTCATATCAACGACGTTTCGCCCAGTACCAAGTCTAAATAAAGCTCGACACTGCTCGAAATGACGTTCACAATGGCATTCTACTTGTCTTGTGGCTCTAGTCTCCATTTTCCTCAATAGATGGCACTGAGAGGCACCTCTCAACCCACGCCACTCATATCACTGACCAACAATGCCAGGCTTATACATTTCACTCAAATGTGACGCTCTCTTTCATTTCCCACGTGGGCGAAATGTTAAATTGTTTCTAGACGAAGCTGCATTTCCTGAACATTTCATATCTTTATTAAAAAACGCATTGGTCTTTTTTATTTGCATAAATCAGCTATTACAAAAAGAAAATTATTGGACGTGTGAATTTACCCACAATACCGTCAGTCTGTTCTTTATTGGTGGGGTTTTGGTGAGTACATGCCCTGGTGAGTACATGCCTAGGTGAGTACATGCCTTGGTGAGTACATGCCTTGGTGAGTACATACTTAGGGGAGTACTCTAACATTTTCTCGTCCTGGTAACTGACTCTTCCCCCGTCCCTTCAAGACTGTGCACTCTCTCTGTAATTACACACAGAAATTCCTCCATTCTCTGTGTATAATAATCTGTCAGGAAGCGTTTCTGGGGTCACGAAGCATTTCTAGGGTCACGAACCTGGCGCCCTCAGCATGGACATATGTTATGCTGACAAAACGCACAACGTACACGTTATCTTGTGTTGTGGTAAGCAAGGCTGGGCGCACCTCCTTGTATGCGCTATTGTAATGGTAATCTCTTCGTTATATGCGGAGTTATTGTGGTTGTAGGTGGTGCTAGGGGTTGTTGTAGGTGGTGTCAGGGGTTGTAGGTGGTGCTAGTGTTATTTTAAGTGGTACTAGTGGTATCATATGGTGCTAGTGGTGTTGTAGATGGCTACTGGTGTCGTTGGTGGTGCTAGTGGTGACGCAGGTGGTGCTGGTGTAGCAGGTGGTGCTAGTGGTGTAGCAGGTGGTGCTAGTGGTATAGCAGGTAATAATAATAGTAATAATAATTAATAATAATAGTGGTAATAATAATAATAATAATAATAATAATAATAATAATAATAATAATAATAATAATAATAATAATAATTAACAATAATAATAACAACATGAGAAATCACAAACACGTTGATATATATACACCGAGATGTGTATTGCTCTCAGTATATATATATATATATATATATATATACGGAAAGTTTTCTTTAATCCCAGTTTTAGGTATTAAATTATTCTTGTCTGGTAGTATAAAAGTTACGATCATTCTTAATGACAATAGTGCAGCAGAAAGGCTTTAAACCCCCATTAACCATTCAACTTAATCACGGGAAAGTACAGTAGCATGCACACGAAGGGGAAGTAGTCCTCACAGAGAGTGGCAGTAGCCCTCACAGACAGGAGCAGTAGCCTTCAAAGAGAGGGGGCAGTAGCCCCCTCACAGACAGGAGCAGTAGCCTTCAAAGAGAGGGGCAGTAGCCCCTCACAGAGAGAGGGGCAGTAGCCCCTCACAGAAAGAAGCAGTAGCCTTCACAGAGAGGGGGCAGTAGCCCCTCACAGAAAGAAGCAGTAGCCACTTCCCCTGTGGAAAGTGGCAGCCATGACATCTCTTGTTGCCTCTCTCTAATACAAACTTAGATCCCTAGTGCTTTATATGCTTCAAGTTTTAAATTACTTATTCATGACAAAGTATCTGGGAAAACTTTCCCGAGAACTCTATAATTAAAGTTCAAGTGTGACTTTTACCTCACTTATAACCTACTTATTACGAAAGTATATCATAATTATATAGTAATTCTGATTTTTTTTTAAATTCAACTCTTAAAATAAATTTGACAAAAAAATTCACCTCACTTGTATATATTTTTTGGGGGGCGAAACTATAAACACCATCAGTGTGTTTTTAGTTAAATAATGGGCGAAACTACCAGTTGTGTTTCCCTCTCATAGTCCATTACACTGAAGTCTCCCAGTAGTGTCAGCCTGAGCTGGGAGACTTTAGTAGTGTCAGCCTGAGCTGGGAAACTTCAGTAGCGTCAGCCTGAGCTGGGAGACTTCAGTAGTGTCAGCCTGAGCTGGGAGACTTTAGTAGTGTCAGCCTGAGCTGGGAGACTTTAGTAGTGTCAGCCTGAGCTGGGAGACTTTAGTAGTGTCAGCCTGAGCTGGGAGACTTTAGTAGTGTCAGCCTGAGCTGAGAGACTTCAGTAGTGTCAGCCTGAGCTGGGAGACTTTAGTAGTGTCTGCCTGAGCTGGGAGACTTCAGTAGCGTCAGCCTGAGCTGAGAGACTTCAGTAGTGTCAGCCTGAGCTGAGAGACTTCAGTAGTGTCTGCCTGAGCTGAGAGACTTCAGTAGTGTCAGCCTGAGCTGAGAGACTTCAGTAGTGTCAGCCTGAGCTGGGAGACTTTAGTAGTGTCTGCCTGAGCTGAGAGACTTCAGTAGTGTCAGCCTGAGCTGAGAGACTTTAGTAGTGTCAGCCTGAGCTGGGAAACTTCAGTAGCGTCAGCCTGAGCTGGGATACTTCAGTAGTGTCAGCCTGAGCTGGGAGACTTTAGTAGTGTCAGCCTGAGCTGGGAGACTTTAGTAGTGTCAGCCTGAGCTGGGAGACTTTAGTAGTGTCAGCCTGAGCTGGGAGACTTTAGTAGTGTCAGCCTGAGCTGGGAGACTTTAGTAGTGTCTGCCTGAGCTGAGAGACTTCAGTAGTGTCAGCCTGAGCTGGGAGACTTTAGTAGTGTCTGCCTGAGCTGAGAGACTTCAGTAGTGTCTGCCTGAGCTGAGAGACTTCAGTAGGGCGATGAGGATATCGTCAAACATTCGCTTAATGAGTCCAGAAGCTACGGATAACTAGTGGGATTTCCTATTACGATAGCTGAAGTTCCAAGATAGCTGAAAGTTCAGGATAGCTGGGGTTCTATGATAGCTGGAGTTCCAGGATAGCTGGGGTTCTATGATAGCTGGAGTTCCAGGATAGCTGGGGTTCTATGATAGCTGGAGTTCCAGGATAGCTGGGGTTCTATGATAGCTGGAGTTCCAGGATAACTGAAAGTTCATGATAGCTGGGGTTCTATGATAGCTGGAGTTCCAGGATAGCTGGGGTTCTATGATAGCTGAAGTTCCAGGATAGCTGGGGTTCTATGATAGATGGAGTTCCAGGATAGGTGGGGTTCTATGATAGATGGAGTTCCAGGATAGCTGGGGTTCTATGATAGCTGAAGTTCCAGGATAGCTGGGGTTCTATGATAGATGGAGTTCCAGGATAGCTGGGGTTCTATGATAGATGGAGTTCCAGGATAGCTGGGGTTCTATGATAGCTGAAGTCGACACCAAGACTATCTACTGAGAGGATCTATCTACTTCTATCTAGATTCAGAACTATTGTGTATTCTAGACGTGTAATTCAAGAATAGAAGAAAAGTCTTACCTATATATTATTGGAAATTTTAAGGAATAATTGATTTTAAATTCATTTAAGCTTCTTATTTCATGTTCAAGTCATCGTAATTCTTTCATGTTTATTTGTAAATTTGTATTCCCTATAACAGATAAAAAAAATTATTTTAAGTTTAATAATAATAAAAATAATAATAATAATAATAATAATAATAATAATAATAATAATAATAATAATAATAATAACAATAATAATAAAGTAATCTTTATTTCTACAAGTACATGATACAACTTATACAGACCATAGCTGACATCAGTGACATACTATATAGAAAGTACCTGGTTATGCAGAGCATTTCTGGCAAATTAGGTTAATTTTGTCCCCAGGATGCGACCCACATCAGTCGACTAACACCCAGGGACCTACTTACTTTTAGGTGAACAGGAACAGCAGGTGTAAGGTGACAAACATCCAGGGACCTACTTACTGTTAGGTGAACATGGACAGCAGGTGTCTTGAGAAAACACGTCTTAATGTTTCCACCCGTACCAGGGATCGAACCACGGACCTCAGTGTGCGAGCTGAGTGTACTACCAACCCAGCTATGGGACTTGGGGAAAAAAGTTTGCTCTACCGAATGTTTAAAGAGACGGGAGGAATAAACATTGAATTTAAAGGGACGAGGGTAAGGAAACATTGAATATTTATTGAGAATGAAAAATGTAACACTCAGACCTCGAAAGATACGTCAATAAGAGATAATAAATGTAAGAAAGAGAGAGAGAGAGAGAGAATGAGAGACACTACAACATACATAAAAGAACAAGGAACAAAGAGCCTTTATTTATAAGCAAACACAATATCACACAGAACAAGCATTCAGGATCGCCACAAATATTGTCTCAAAATTTTGCTTCAGCGTTTTTACGTTCTTCTCAACAACGTCGACTGAGTGAATATACATCAATTGTACCCAACATCTCTTGTAGTTATTAACTGCCAAGAACGTACAATATATATATATATATATATATATATATATATATATATATATATATATATATATATATATATATATATATATATATATATATATGTATATATAACACAAATTATTAAAAGTCTTTCATAGTATTAGATAATACATTATTTAAACAAAAGTTATTATTTTCTTTATTATTTAACATGAATTTATTTAAGGAAGAGTTAGCTACTTTCTATAAATAAAGAAATAAAAGGGGAATAAATTTATGGTAAGTTAGTTAAAGTTGCCTTCAGAAAAACTTGTCTTTCAAGTTAGTTTTTATTACTGTACGGATTTTTTTTTAAACCAAAACGTTGCATTCTAATTTTTATTTTCCATTCTGATTACAGAAAAAAAGTGTTTATTCAGTAGTTAAAAAAAATCATTAATAAAGATGCCAACACTGGCAAATATTTTCTTCCAATGATGAAGAAATTAAAGTTAGTAATTTCATGGTTTACTTTCTCAAAATTTTAAGGCGTTTTAAAAAATAAAATAAAACTGCCATTAAACCTAATAATATCATTTAGAAAGAACAAAAACAAAAGCTGAATTTTGAACTTTATAAAATACAAAAAAAAAAAAATTGATTTGTGAAGGTCAAACTGATAGAAATTTGAAGACATTATATATATTATATATTGCAAGTAACCTTGCAATATTTCATCATCTCCAATACATAAATCACAATATTGACTTGAGAAAAATGGAAACAATCCATCATATAAATTGCAGTTACGACAAAAAGGTATTGTATAGTAGAGGATAAATAAAATATAAACATGGAACTAAGAGTATAAAAATCTATGGATTTTTATACTCAGAGGCACCCACACCACCGTATGTCCTCAGACCAAGGTAAAACACATAGCTCTGCTGGGTGCTTGGTTCTTGTAGTATTGCGTGGTCCTGTAGGTTAGAGCGTCATGGGTTCTCGCTCACCATGAGGCTGGCCAAAGCAGCATGGGTTCGACTCCTTGGCTAGTCGCAGTATATATATATATATATATATATATATATATATATATATATATATATATATATATATATATATATATATATATATATATATATATATATAATATATATATATATATAACTAACCTTTAGTAGCAATCACAAACGCTGTGGATTTGTTATATTGCAAACTGTTGGGGGAACAGGTTCAGAGAAGCGTGAAAAAGGCCACTGTAGAATTCATATTTGTAAAATCAACGAAACAGCCTTCTGATGTGTGTGTGTGAGAGACAGAGAGAGAGACACACACAGACAGAGAGAGAGAGAGAGTGAGAGAGACTGTGTGCTACTGACAGCCCTTCCCGTTTTTGCCTAATATTCAGGGCTCATACTTTCCAATGTGGAAAAACGAATGGAAATTAAGGTAGGTAGAATGGTTAGCGAGCCAGTGTTGTTGTGGGTAATGGGGGGAGTGGAGCTCAGATCTTAAAGTTGAGTGGTCATGTCAGTGACTGTCACCCACCATTTATAAAGCTAATTACTTCTTAATTTCCCATTCTTTCTCAGTCTCTCCTTTCTCAGCTTTCTTTATGTTTATATGGAAGTATACTGTATAGCGTAGACGTTATACCTTAACTGCTGTATATGCTTTTGTATATATTCTCTCTCACGTATATACACAGGTGAAGTATATATTTCTCAGTAAGTTTACAATAACTTTAATTCCTATTTTTGGTACTGAAATATTCTGGAGTGATGATGAATGTTAGGTGCAGTGTAAATGACTCTTCTGCGGTAGATTGGTTTCAAACCCAATTTAACCTAATAACTCCCTCAAAAAAATATATTAGAAATTAGTGTGTGAGCAAGTGAGGGAGAGAGGGTCTCTTATCAGTGTATATACACTGAGAATATCACATCTCCCAGAGTATATACACTGAGATAATATACTTTTCGGTGTGTATACCCTGTCATATATGCGGTGTTTAATGTATTGTAACCCTGCTTATCAAATATTGAAACTTGAACAAATGGAACATCTGAACAAATGGAACACCTTAACAAATGGAACACCTTAACAAATGGAACACCTGAATAAATAGAACACCTGAACAAATGGAACACCTGAACAAATGGAACACCTGAACAAATAGAACACCTGAACAAACCACACACACACACAGTACACACACTCACACACACACACATACACACACACACACACACACACACACACGGTACACACACACACACACACACAGTACACACACACACACACACACACAGCTGAGTCTCGACCCCTGCAACCACAATTAGGTGAGTACTGTACACACACAGTAAACACACACACACAGTACACACACACACAGTACACACACACACAGTACACACACACACAGTACACACACACACACCCAGTACACACACACACACATAGTACACACACACACACATAGTACAAACAGTACACACACACACACACAGTACACACACACACACACACCACACAGTACACACACACAGTACACACACAGTACACACACACACAGTACACACACACACAGCACACACACACACATAGTACACACACACAGTACACACACACACACAGTACACACACACACACACACAGTACACACACACAGTACACACACAGTACACACACACACACAGCACACACACACACACACCCAGTACACACACACACACACATAGTACACACACACACACACATAGTACACACACACACAGTACACACACACACACAGAAAACACACACACACACAGTACACACACACAGTACACACACAGTACACACACACACACAGCACACACACACACATAGTACACACACACAGTACACACACACACACACACAGTACACACACACACACAGTACACACACACACACAGTACACACACACAGTACACACACAGTACACACACACAGCACACACACACACACAGTACACACACACAGTACACACCACACAGTACACACACAGCACACACACACACACACACAGTACACACAGCACACACACACACACAGTACACACACACAGTACACACACAGTACACACACACAGTACACACACACAAAGTACACACACACACAGTACACACACACAGTACACACACAGTACACACACACAGTACACACACACAGTACACACACAGTACACACACACAGCACACACACACACACACAGTACACACACACAGTACACACACACAGTACACACACAGTACACACACACAGCACACACACACACAGTACACACACACAGCACACACACACACACACAGTGTATATACATACCCCCCAGACTACGGTTTTAGAAAAGAAGTTAAAGGTTTGGTATACAAATGCAGATGGTATAACAAATAAATGTGAGGAGTGGCATGAAAGAATAAAGGAGACATCCCCAGACATAATAGCACTCACAGAAACGAAACTCACCAGGATGATAACAGATGCAATCTTTCCACCCGGATATCAAATCCTCAGGAAAGATAGAGGGAGCAGAGGGGGAGGAGGAGTTGCACTGCTCATTAAGAACAGGTGGGGATTTGAGGAAGTGGAAGGAATGGATGGAATGGGTGAAAGGGACTACATAGTAGGAACAATTCAGTCTGAGGGCCATAAGGTGGTAATTGCTGTAATGTACAACCCGCCACAGAACTGCAGGAGGCCAAGAGAAGAATACGACGAGAGCAACAGAGCAATGGTAGACACACTAGCCGAGGTAGCCAGAAGAGCCCACATGGGGAGAGCAAAGTTACTAGTTATGGGTGATTTCAATCACAAAGAGATTGATTGGGAAAACCTAGAGCCCCATGGGGGTCCTGAATCATGGAGAGCCAAGATGATGGATGTGGTACTGGAAAACCTCATGCATCAACATGTTAGAGACACTACCAGAGAGAGAGGTGGGGATGATCCAGCAAGACTGGACCTAGTATTCACCTTGAGTAGTTCGGACATCGAGGATATCACATATGAAAGGCCCCTTGGAGCTAGTGATCATTTGGTTCTGTGTTTTGATTATATAGTTGAGCTACAAGTGGAGAGGGAGCAGGAATAGGAAGGGAGAAACGAAACTACAAAAGGGGGACTACACAGGCATGAGGAACTTCCTACAAGACGTTCAGTGGGAGAGAGAATTGGCAGGAAAACCAGTAAAAGAAATGATGGAATATGTGACAACCAAATGCAAAGAGGCAGAGGAGAGGTTTGTCCCCAAGGGAAACAGAAGTAATGGGAAGACCAGAACGAGTCCTTGGTTCAGCCAGAGGTGTAGGGAGGCAAAAAGTAAGTGTAATAGAGAATGGAAAAAGTACAGAAGACAAAGGACCCAGGAAAATAAAGAGATTAGCCGAAGAGCCAGAAACGAATATGCACAGGTAAGAAGGGAGGCTCAGCGACAATATGAAAATGATATAGCATCAAAAGTCAAGTCTGACCCGAAGCTGTTGTATAGCCACATCAGGAGGAAAACAACAGTCAAGGACCAGGTAATCAGGCTGAGAAAGGAAGGTGGGGAGTTCACAATAAACGACCAAGAGGTATGTGAGGAGCTCAACATGAGATTTAAAGAAGTATTTACACAGGAGACAGGAAGGACTCCAGGAATTCAGAATAGGGAGGTATACCAACAAGTGCTGGATGAAATACACACAACCGAGGAGGAGGTGAAGAAGCTGCTATGTGAACTCGATACCTCAAAAGCGGTGGGACCGGACAACATTTCTCCGTGGGTCCTTAGAGAGGTAGCAGAGATGTTGTGTGTGCCACTAACACAAATCTTCAACACATCCATTGAAACTGGGCAACTACCTGAGGCGTGGAAGATGGCAAATGTAGTCCCAATTTTTAAGAAAGGAGACAGACACGAGGCATTAAACTACAGACCTGTGTCACTGACATGTATAGTATGCAAAGTCATGGAGAAGATCATCAGGAGGAGAGTGGTGGAGCACCTAGAAAGACACAAGCTTATAAACGACAACCAGCACGGTTTCAGGGAAGGAAAATCCTGTGTCACAAACCTACTGGAGTTTTATGACAAGGTAACAGAAGTAAGACACGAGAGAGAGGGTGGATAGACTGCATTTTTTGGACTGCAAGAAGGCGTTCGACACAGTTCCTCACAAGAGATTAATGCAAAAGCTAGAGGATCAGGCACACGTAACAGGAAAAGCACTGCAATGGATCAGAGAATATCTGACAGGGAGGCAACAACGAGTCATGGTACGTGACGAGATGTCAGAGTGGGCACCTGTGACGAGTGGAGTTCCACAAGGGTCAGTCCTAGGACCTGTACTGTTTTTGGTATATGTGAATGACATAACGGAAGGGGTAGACTCAGAAGTGTCACTATTTGCAGATGATGTGAAGTTAATGAGAAGAATCAAATCAATCGAGGATCAGGCAGGACTACAAAGAGACCTGGACAGGCTGCAAGCCTGGTCCAGTAAGTGGCTCCTTGAATTTAACCCTGCCAAATGTAAAGTCATGAATATCGGGGAAGGGCAAAGAAGACCGCAGACAGAGTATAGTCTAGGTGGCCAAAGACTGCAAACCTCACTCAAAGAAAAGATCTTGGGGTGAGTATAATACCGAGCACATCTCCTGAGGCACACATCAATCAGATAACTGCTGCAGCATACGGGCGGCTGGCAAACCTAAGAATAGCGTTCCAATACCTCACTAAGGAATCATTCAAGACTCTGTATACCATATACGTCAGGCCCATACTGGAGTATGCAGCACCAGTTTGGAACCCACACCTGGTCAAGCACGTCAAGAAATTAGAGAAAGTGCAAAGGTTTTCAACAAGACTAGTCCCAGAGCTAAGGGGATTGTCCTACGAAGAAAGGTTAAGGGAAATCGGCCTGACGACACTAGAGGACAGGAGGGTTAGGGGAGACATGATAACGACATATAAAATACTGCGAGGAATAGATAAGGTGGACAGAGACAAGATGTTCCAGAGAGGGGACACAGAAACAAGGGGTCACAATTGGAAGTTGAAGACTCCTATGAGTCAAAGGGATGTTAGGAAGTATTTCTTCAGTCATAGAGTTGTCAGGAAGTGGAATAGCTTAGAAAGCGACATAGTGGAGGCAGGAACCATACATAGTTTTAAGACTAGGTTTGATAAAGCTCGTGGAGCAGGGAGAGAGAGAGAGAGGACCTAGTAGCAATCAGTGAAGAGGCGGGGCCAGGAGCTATGACTCGACCCCTGCAACCACAAATAGGTGAGTACACAGTACACACACACAGTACACACACACAGTACACACACAGTACACACACACAGCACACACACACAGTACACACACACAGCACACACACACACAGTACACACACACAGCACACACACACACAGTACACACACACAGTACACACACACAGTACACACACAGTACACACACACAGCACACACACACACAGTACACACACAGTACACACACACAGTACACACACACAGTACACACACAGTACACACACAGTACACACACACAGCACACACACACACAGTACACACACAGTACACACACACAGTACACACACAGTACACACACACAGCACACACACACACAGTACACACACAGTACACACACAGTACACACACACAGTACACACACAGTACACACACAGTACACACACACAGCACACACACACACAGTACACACACAGTACACACACCAGGGTGACTTACGGCGCTGTAAGTCACCTCACTATGTGTGTTGCATCATAAACAGGGAATATTGCAGTGCAACAGCAACGGAAGCAACAAACAACAACAACAGAATCAACAGCAGCAACAGAGTTGTCTGTTTCACTATTTCCCCTTCCGTTAGCTTCTGTTAAGAACTCTCGATGATTCATGCTGGTTTAGTGCACTTTTAAGTTTTGCAACAACAATAATAATAGTATTATGGTTATTATAGTGCTAATTATGGTGTTAATTACTTCAAAGTTAATTAACACTATTAGAGAGTTATCTTTGACAACCACCACTACTACCACTACCACCACTACCACTACCACTACTACTACCACCACTACTACCCCTACTACCAACACCACTACTACCACTACCACTACTACCACCACTACCACCACTATTACCACCACCACTACTACCAATACCACCACTACTACTACAACCACTACTACCACCACTACTACCACTACTACCACCACTACTACCACTACTACCACCACTACTACCACTACTACCACTACTACCACCACTACTACCACTACTACCACCACTACTACCAGTACCACCACTACTACCACCACTACTACCACTACCACTACTACCACTCCAACCACTACTACCACTACCACTACTACCACCACCACTTCTACTACTACTACCACCACCATTTCTACCACTACCACCACTACTACTACCACTACCACTACGACTACTACCACCACCACTACCACCATCAATACTACCACCACCGCCACTACTACTACCACCACCACCACCACTATTACCACCACTACCACTACTACCACCACCACCACTACCACCATCGCGTGTATTGATTGGCTTGGGAAAATCCGCAACGACACCTTTCAGGCGATGTTATCTTGTGTGTTATCTTCCTGTGTGTTATCTTCCTGTGTGTTATCTTCCTGTGTGTTATCTTCCTGTGTGTTATCTTCCTGTGTGTTATTTTCCTGTGTGTTATCTTACTGTGTGTTATCTTCCTGTGTGTTATCTTCCTGTGTGTTATTTTCCTGTGTGTTATTTTCCTGTGTGTTATCTTACTGTGTGTTATCTTCCTGTGTGTTATCTTACTGTGTGTTATCTTCCTGTGTGTTATCTTCCTGTGTGTTATCTTCCTGTGTGTTATCCCACTGTGTGTTATCTTCCTGTGTGTTATCTTCCTGTGTGTTATTTTCCTGTGTGTTATCTTACTGTGTGTTATCTTCCTGTGTGTTATTTTCCTGTGTGTTATCTTACTGTGTGTTATCTTCCTGTGTGTTATTTTCCTGTGTGTTATCTTACTGTGTGTTATCTTCCTGTGTGTTATTTTCCTGTGTGTTATCTTCCTGTGTGTTATCTTCCTGTGTGTTATCCCACTGTGTGTTATCTTCCTGTGTGTTATCTTCCTGTGTGTTATTTTCCTGTGTGTTATCTTACTGTGTGTTATCTTCCTGTGTGTTATCTTCCTGTGTGTTATCCCACTGTGTGTTATCTTCCTGTGTGTTATCTTCCTGTGTGTTATTTTCCTGTGTGTTATCTTCCTGTGTGTTATCTTCCTGTGTGTTATCCCACTGTGTGTTATCTTCCTGTGTGTTATCTTCCTGTGTGTTATTTTCCTGTGTGTTATCTTACTGTGTGTTATCTTCCTGTGTGTTATCTTACTGTGTGTTATCTTCCTGTGTGTTATCCCACTGTGTGTTATCTTCCTGTGTGTTATCTTCCTGTGTGTTATCTTCCTGTGTGTTATCTTCCTGGGTGTTATCTTACTGTTAACTTCTTATGTGTTATTTTCCTGTGTGTTATTCCTTGGTCATGCATGGCTGTATTTTATATATATATATATATATATATATATATATATATATATATATATATATATATATATATATATAATGTTATGTATATAGATAGATAGATAGATAGATGGATAGCTAGACATATATAGATATATATAAACATCTCCAAACCCATTTGAAAACTGTTCCAAATCTGATCCAGAACTGTCTCTCAACTTTTACAGATTTGCTTCAAAGCAGCTTCAAAATTTGCTTCAAAGCAGCTTCAGAACTGCTTCAAAGCAGCTTCAAAATTTGCTTCAAAGCAGCTTCAGAATTTGCTTCAAAGCAGCTTCAGAACTGCTTCAAAGCAGCTTCAAAATTTGCTTCAAAGCAGCTTCAAAATTTGCTTCAAAGCAGCTTCAGAACTGCTTCAAAGCAGCTTCAAAATTTGCTTCAAAGCAGCTTCAGAATTTGCTTCAAAGCAGCTTCAGAACTGCTTCAAAGCAGCTTCAAAATTTGCTTCAAAGCAGCTTCAGAATTTGCTTCAAAGCAGCTTCAGAATTTGCTTCAAAGCAGCTTCAGAACTGCTTCAAAGCAGCTTCAGAATTTGCTTCAAAGCAGCTTCAGAACTGCTTCAAAACTTATAATGTTGCTTTAACCTTTCTCAAAGAAATCAATTGAGTGGCACTAAATTATCGACCAATAACACTGAGACACACAATGGGACACACAATGGGACACACAATGGGACACTCAATGGGACACTCAATTAGACACTCAATGGGACACACAATGGGACACTCAATGGGACACTCAATGGGACACTCAATGGGACACACAATGGGACACTCAATGGGACACTCAATGGGACACTCAATGGGACACACAATGGGACACTCAATGGGACACTCAATTGGACACTCAATGGGACACACAATGGGACACTCAATGGGACACACAATGGGACTCATAATGGGACACACAATGGGACACTCAATGGGACACTCAATGGGACACTCAATGGGACACACAATGGGACACTCAATGGGACACATAATGGGACTCATAATGGGACACACAATGGGACTCATAATGGGACACACAATGGGACACACAATGGCACACTCAATGGGACACACAATGGGACACACAATGGGACACACAATGGGACACTCAATGGGACACTCAATGGGACACTCAATGGGACACACAATGGGACACTCAATGGGACACACAATGGGACTCATAATGGGACACACAATGGGACACTCAATGGGACACTCAATGGGACACTCAATGGGACACACAATGGGACACTCAATGGGACACTCAATGGGACACTCAATGGGACACACAATGGGACACTCAATGGGACACACAATGGGCCTCATAATGGGACACACAATGGGACACGCAATGGGACTCATAATGGGACACATAGTGGGACACACAATGGGACTCATAATGGGACACACAATGGGACTCATAATGGGACACATAGTGGAACACACAATGGTACACACAATGGGACACACAATGGGACTCATAATGGGACACATAGTGGGACTCACAATGACTCATAATGGGACACATAGTGGGACACACAATGGGACACACAATGGGACTCATAATGGGACACATAATGGGACACATAGTGGGACTCACAATGGGACTCATAATGGGACACATATTGGGACTCACAATGGGACTCATAATGGGACACATAGTGGGACTCACAATGGGACTCATAATGGGACACACAATGGGACACACAATGGGACTCATAATGGGAAACATAGTGGGACACACAATGGGACTCATAATGGGACACATAGTGGGACTCACAATGGGACTCATAATGGGACACACAATGGGACACACAATGGGACACACAATGGGACACACAATGGGACACACAATGGGACTCATAATGGGACACACAATGGGACACACAATGGGACACACAATGGGACTCATAATGGGACACATAATAGGACACACAATGGGACTCATAATGGGACACACAATGGGACACACAATGGGACTCATAATGGGACACACAATGGGACACACAATGGGACTCATAATGGGACACACAATGGGACTCATAATGGGACACATAGTGGGACTCACAATGGGACTCATAATGGGACACACAATGGGACTCATAATGGGACACATAGTGGGACTCACAATGGGACTCATAATGGGACACACAATGGGACACACAATGGGACTCATAATGGGACACATAATGGGACTCACAATGGGACTCATAATGGGACACACAATGGTACTCATAATGGGACACATAGTGGGACTCACAATGGGACTCATAATGGGACACACAATGGGACTCATAATGGGACACATAGTGGGACTCACAATGGGACACACAATGGGACACACAATGGGACTCATAATGGGACACATAGTGGGACTCACAATGGGACACACAATGGGACACACAATGGGACTCATAATGGGACACATAATGGGACTCACAATGGGATACATAATGGGACACACAATGGGATACATAATGTGACACACAATGGGACACATATTGCTACACATAATGGGACACATTGAGGTTGCTGGTGGTGGTGTTTTGTTCGTCAGGACACTGGACATGTGTCCCGTCCCACGGATATCAATTTAAGTCCCAGTAATTAACCTTCCAGGTCTCTAAACTCTACTTAGGCTTTAAACTCTACTTAGGCTCTAAACTCTACTTAATCTCAAAACTCTACTTAGGCTCTAAACTCTACTTAGGCTCTAAACTCTACTTAGGCTCTAAACTCTATGCTCTAAACTCTACTTAGGCTCTAAACTCTACTTAGGCTCAAAACTCTACTTAGGCTCTAAACTCTACTTAGGCTCTAAACTCTACTTAGGCTGAAAACTCTACTTAGGTTCTAAACTCTACTTAGGCTCTAAACTCAACTTAGGCTCTAAACTCTACTTAGGCTCTAAACTCTACTTAGGCTCTAAACTCTACTTATTCTCAAAACTTTACTTAGGCTCTAAATTCTACTTAGGGCCTAAACTCGACTTAGTCTCTAAACTCTACTTAGGCTCAAAACTCTACTTAGGCTCTAAACTCTACTTAGGCTCTAAACTCTACTTAGGCTCTAAACTCTACTTAGACTCAAAACTCTACTTAGGCTCTAAACTCTACTTAGGCTCTAAACTCTACTTAGACTCAAAACTCTACTTAGGCTCTAAACTCTACTTAGACTCAAAACTCTACTTAGGCTCTAAACTTAACTTAGACTCAAAATTCTACTTAGGCTCTAAACTCTACTTAGACTCAAAACTCTACTTAGGCTCTAAACTCTGTTTTAAAAAAAATGACTTTTCTCTTATCAAAACCGATACAAGTCTAATTAAGCTAAAAAGACATAGATAATTAGACTTAAAAATCTAATTAACCTTGAAAAGGTAAATAATATGTCTTTCAACTCTAATTAACCCAAAAAACGTAAATAATTGTCCTTAAAAGTCTAATTAACTTTAAAAATATAGATAATTAGTCTTAAAAACAAGAGTGAGTTAGAGATGATAAATCCCACTTAACTAATTCAGTTAGTTTATTAAACGAGAGAGAGAGAGAGAGAGAGAGAGAGGGGGGGGGAGAGGGATAGTGTTTAATTTGGAGCAACGTTTTGCTCATTGTGAAAAGTTCTAGACAGAACTGAACTTGATTTCATAAAGCTCTATACAGAGCGAAACATGACTTGATAAATATGACTGGAGAAATCTCCACACAGAGCGATGCATGTAATGAATTAGAGATTTAGAGCCTACATCACTGAAGGAGACACGACCACAGCGTAGAAGATACTCACACAGTAAACGAAGGGAGAAGACCTATACAGAGAGAGGGTGTAGTGTTAGTGAAAACGAGATAATAATAATAATAATAATATTAATAATAATAATAATAATAATAATAATAATAATAATAATAATAATAATAATAATAATAATAATAATAATAATAATAATAATAATAATAATAATATCTTTATTTCTACAAATACATGTACAAGGATAGCCGTCTCGTTGGCCTTTCCTGACATGTTAGGGTTTCTGTTGGTGTCTTGCAACATTGCATAGCTCCTGACGACGTACGAGAGGGCGAAAGATCTATAGAGCTTAATATTTTCATCTTCATGTGACTTGTTTTGTGTTGTTAAGATCGCTTGTTTAGAGATTGTGTTGCATGTTACGGTTTATGTACTTAAGTGGATAGATACATAAAGAGAGTGTATGAGAGAGAGAGAGAAAGAGAGAGAGAGAGGTAATACACTCTATCCCATTTGAGTTGTTAGACTGTTTCATACCAATGTATTGATCTAGTCCCATCATAGTTTTAGTAATCTTGGTAAAAGTCTCTATCTGTCTGTCTGTCTGTCTGTCTGTCTGTCTGTCTCTCTCTCTCTCTCTCTCTCTCTCTCTCTCTCTCTCTCTCTCTCTCTCTCTCTCTCTCTCTCTCTCTCACTCTCTCTCTCTTATTTCTTTCATTTCTTTTCATTGCATTCTTCCCTCGTGAGACTGGTAAATGTAAAAGGAGTAAGGGTTAAAATGAAGGAATGAGCAAATGCAAATGTGTTTGTTATTTGTTGGGTTAAGATTACATAAAGCAAAGGTGGAAGCGAGAGGCAGATTTCTGTAAATCAAGAATCTGTGTAAGATATTGCTGTTTCAGAGACGTGTGTGTGTGTGTACTCACCTGATTGTGGTTGCAGGGGTCGATTCACAGCTCTTGGCCCCGCCTCTTCGCTGGTCGCTACTAGGTCCACTCTCTCTGTTCCATGAACTTTATCATACCTCTTATGTTTGTGTGTATGTGTGTGTGTGTGTGTGTGTGTGTGTGTGTGTGTGTGTGTGTGTGTGTGTGTGTGTGTGTGTGTGTGTGCTTGCCTATTTGTATTCTCAGGGGTCGAGTCACAGTTCCTGTGTGTGTAGTAATATTTCTAAAGGCGTTCTACAGTATGAACAGTTGTACTTGACTGTTGAATTTGGGAAGTACAATACGTACACTTTGAAGGGCTCTAGAGTGATGAGCTATTGAGGTTCTATGCACTGCTGTATTAGTAACTCTGCGCCCTACGACAAAGACAGCTATGGTGTGAGTGATGGAAGATGTATTTTCCTTTTTGCGTCACTCTTTTATTTTGGGAAAGCGGCCAGTCTGGATTTTTCAGAGTATGGGATGAAACAAGTGAAAAAATATTGGTGTATATGGGGAGATATATATCTCTCAGTGTATATACATCGTGAGGTGTATATACTTTAATCCACATTATAAGGATTGAAATGTCCTTGGTTGGTGCAGTAAATCTTAATAACCCTCGTGTAGTAGATAGGATTCAAACTCCTCTCCCCAAAACAAATTAAGAATAATTAAAATTGACTTCACATACAATCACAAGTCAAATCAAATTGTGACAAACAGTGTCTTTATATATGGCAATATATATATATATATATATATATATATATATATATATATATATATATATATATATATATATATATATATATCTTTGCTTCTTCCTCCTCCTCGTCTCCTACACTAACCACCACCACACCAACACTTCCTCCCGCTCCACACGCACCACTAAAGTGCTATCGGAAGCCATTAAAATTTCTCGACCTCCAGGAGCGCCAAGTTGGCACTGAGTCCTCTCTCTGGCACCATTACGCCGCAAAACTCCGCTGCTCCTGCATTTTAGTTTTTTTGCTTTCCCTTGCAGTGCATTGCTGTTTCGAAATTTCCATCACTTCTAAGGTGTAGGGGTCCTGATCCAGGGGATTGGAACTGCCCCCCTCTGTCCCTTGGTTTAAGCACTCTGAAGCAGTGACAAACTTATTTTGGAATAGGCAGATGTTGAAAAGTTGAAGAGGCATTGATAGCCCTCGTTGATATCATCATAAAAATTCAATTTATCTCATGAATTGGATAGACCATCCTGAGAGAAGGTAATTCCTATGTAATAGTAACTAATGTAACATTCCCACTGTGTAATTATCATATAAAATAGAATAGCAGAACACTGCTAATATATCACGTTTATCTAAACAATATATATATATAAAAACCCACTAGACCCCTTAGTGGAATGCTAGACGATATCCTCACCTCTTTAATGGCGTCTTCCAGCTCAAGGCTGACCCATTTCACCACCTTGTTTAACACCCATTATTCCTGATGATGTACTAAGTGGACACACTGCTAGCTTCTCTCCCCACAGTGTAACAGCCATACAGAGTGTGGTCCCACACTGAGGGACCATACAGAGTGTGGTCCCACACTCAGGGACCATACAGAGTGTGTTCCCACACTGAGGGACCATACAGAGTGTGCTCCCACACTGAGGGACCATACAGAGTGTGCTCCCACACTGAGGGACCATACAGAGTGTGGTCCCACACTAAGGGACCATACAGAGTGTGGTCCCACACTGAGGGAGTTGCAAAATGTCATCAACAAGAAAAAAGTAATTCTTCCCGGTATACATTTTCAATAGGAAATAGTTAAGGTAATTCGTTAACACAATACAGTCCTATAATATATATATATATATATATATATATATATATATATATATATATATATATATATATATATATATATATATATAATATACATACGTTTCGCTCTAAGTATAGCTTTATAAAGACACAAAAGCTCTGCTTGGATCAATTTATCGTCTGTAAATACAAATTTTGCTCTTTACAATGAATATTTTTCACCTGGAGCAAGAATGGTGAGGGAAGTGTATGAACCACAATACCATGACTACAACAACTCACAACTAGCCCACAATACCATGACTACAACAACTCACAACTAACCCACAATGTCATGACTACAACAACTCACAACTAACCCACAATGCCATGACTACAACAACTCACAACTAACCCACAGTGCCATGACTACAACAACTCACAACTAACCCACAATACCATGACTACAACAATTCACAACTAACCCACAATACCATGGCTACAACAACTCACAACTAACCCACAATACCATGACTACAACAACTCACAACTCAACCCACAATCCATGCTACAACAACTCAACTAACCCCAATGCCATGACTACAACAACTCACAACTAACCCACAATACCATGACTACAACAACTCACAACTAACCCACAATACCATGACTACAACAACTCACAACTAACCCACAATACCATGGCTACAACAACTCACAACTAACCCACAATACCATGACTACAACAACTCACAACTAACCCACAATACCATGACTACAACAACTCACAAATTACAATCGGACAGCAAATCTTAAACGACGTTTCGGTCGTTCCTGGACCATTTTCAAGGCACATGATAATAACCCAGGATGTGTCGAAACATCGTCTAAATGTCGGGATAGTCATGAACTTCAAAGACAGTAACAATTTACAGATTTTCTTCTATAAAGTTTGAGTTTCGTGATAAAGACCAGTGATCTCTCAGATATCTCTCCAGAAAAGTTTGTCAGGCGAGACAGAGGAATAGAGGGAGATGAGGGAGATAGAACAACAGACTGGAAAATCACTGAAGCCAACTGTGCAGAAAAAGGTGGAATAAGAGAAGTAGTTTGAGGTTATCAGTCCGTCAGCCTTGTGTCGATGTGTATAGTTCATCAGTCCTAACCACATGGACTCAAGGGTGAGGGACTGATTACCTCAAACTTCTCCTCTTATTCCACCTTTTTCTGCACTGGACTGAAGAAGCCACTGTGTGGGGCAAAAACATTTGCAGAATAAATGTAGCCAAATGTTGCAAAAGTGTTTCATTTATCAACGTCTGTTTTTGTAAACCATTTTTTCACAACTGACCCATGCTAGGCAGGTCCTTCTCAAACATCCTCCTTCAATGCTGACTGCGTGAACACTGCAAAGTTACCTTAGCACACGCAAACTTACATTAAAGTTTACAAGATGTGAAAGTCCAACGAACTTTTGATGCCTTTACAAAGGTGCTCCCAGTACCTATGTACCTATGTACATATTCAGCGAACGAAACACGATCAACAATCTTTTGGCCCTCTAGTGGTGATATATATCCCTAGATGCACTGGTAACTATATATATATATATATATATATATATATATATATATATATATATATATATATATATATATATATATATATATATATATATATGGATATATACATCTTCACTCAGAGTATATACACTGAGAGATATACTATAATTTACATACTACACCAGGGTTATTTAGGCTGAAATATGCAGTCTAAATGATCCTGCTGTAGTCGATAGGCTTCAAACCTTATTAACCAAGCGAGCAATAGTTCCAACTATTCAGACTATTTCGGACCATCAGCTGGTCCTTGACACTGACCAGTAGTCACTGTTTACTGTTGAAAGTACTCACTGTTCTACATTTATTTATGTTCACCGTTCACTGTTCAACTGTTTTGTGTTTACATTTAACAGTACAGTGTACGCAGCTTCATGTTCAGGAATATTATTTCTAACAGGCCTGCAACAGAAGTACAGGAGCTCGTGCAACAAAAGTACAACAGGTAACGGTAATAATATAACAGAAGCCACCCAGAGGAGAGAGCAACGCATAAACAAAGGGAGCCAACGATGCAGATATAAACGTAACCAACGAAACGGAAGAAACGGTAACCAACAGCGCAGGAATAACGGTAGCCAACAACAAAGCGATAACGGTAGTCAATAACGCAGCAATAACGGTAATCATCTTGGGATGAAAAACAGCAACTACCAACGAAGACATAACAGAAACTTAAACGGCACTTTATATGCAAAGAGTTAACGGTAAGAGTCAAAACAGAGAGAGAGAGAGAGAGAGAGAGAGAGAGAGAGATAGACAGACAGACAGACAGACAGACAGACGGACAGAACGACAGACAGACAGAGAAGAAACGAGAGGTAGAGAGAGAGAGAAAACGAGAGATAGAGAAGAAGAAGAAATATTTGGATTAAACGTAGCATTTCTACAATTGCAAAAATTACTTACATGAGGAAGGCCACAGGCTGAGCAGAAATCAACCTCCCGGAGAAAAAAGGTTATATGAAATGTAAAAAAAAAAATCATGCAACCATCGTTTGTGCCAAAAAAAAACGAATATAAAAGCGAAAATGAGGAACTGGAAGAGAGTGATAAAGAGTGTGTTGTTGAAGGTAACTAAACGAACCTGGGGAAATAGATGGGTGGTCAGAAGAACATTTTGAACACTTTATTCTACCTCTCTACGTGTTCTTCTGTCTCCCGTGTGTGGGAGATAGCTTAGTAAATACACGGTTGGATAGATGGAGAAGGTCGTGTTGATAGATGGATTATATCCAAGTGAGAGAGATAGAAAGATTGATAGATGGAAGAGGTGTTAGTGCAGAGAGGTAGTGGTGGAGTGTGAGGGAGAGAGAGAGGGAGAGGGAGAAGGTGCTGGTGCAGAGAGGTAGTGGTGGAGTGTGAGGGAGAGAGGGAGAGGGAGAAGGTGCTGGTGCAGAGAGGTAGTGCTGGAGTGTGAGGGAGAGACAGAGAGAGAGGGAGAAGGTGCTGGTGATGAGAGGTAGTGCTGGAGTGTGAGGGAGAGAGAGAGAGAGAGAGGGAGAAGGTGCTGGTGCAGAGAGGTAGTGTTGGAGTGTGAGGGAAAGAGAGAGAGAGAGAGAGAGAGGGAGAAGGTGCTGGTACAAAGAGGTAGTGGTGGAGTGTGAAGGAGAGAGAGAGAGAGGGTGAAGGTGCTGGTGCAGAGAGGTAGTGGTGGAGTGTGAGGGAGAGAGAGAGGGTGAAGGTGCTGGTGCAGAGAGGTAGTGTTGGAGTGTGAGGGAGAGAGAGAGAGGGTAGAGGGTGGTAGGGAGAGAGTAGTGGTGGAGTGGAGGAGGAGAGAGAGAGAGAGGTGAGGTGTGGTGAGAGAGGAGTGTGGAGTGTGAGGGAGAGAGAGAGAGAGAGAGGGTGAAGGTGCTGGTGCAGAGAGGTAGTGGTGGAGTGTGAGGGAGAGAGAGAGGGGTGAAGGTGCTGGTGCAGAGAGGTAGTGGTGGAGTGTGAGGGAGAGAGAGAGAGAGGAGAAGGTGCTGGTGCAGAGAGGTAGTGGTGGAGTGTGAGGGAGAGAGAGAGAGAGAGAGAGGGTGAAGGTGCTGGTGCAGAGAGGTAGTGGTGGAGTGTGAGGGGAGAGAGAGAGAGATGGAGAAGGTGCTGGTGCAGAGAGGTAGTGGTGGAGTGTGAGGAGAGGAGAGAGAGGAGAGAGAGAGAGGGTGAAGGTGCTGGTGCAGAGAGTAGTGGTGGAGTGTGAGGAGAGAGAGAGAGAGAGGAGAAGGTGCTGGTGCAGAGAGGTAGTGTTGGAGTGTGAGGGAGAGAGAGAGATGAAGGTGGTGAGAGAGAGTGGAGGAGAGAGAGAGAGAGGGAGAAGGTGCTGGTACAAAGAGGTAGTGGTGGAGTGTGAGGGAGAGAGAGAGAGATGGAGAAGGTGCTGGTGCAGAGAGGTAGTGTTGGAGTGTGAGGGAGAGAGAGAGGAGGTGAAGGTGCTGGTGCAGAGAGGTAGTGTGGAGTGTGAGGGAGAGAGAGAGAGGGTGAAGGTGCTGGTGCAGAGAGGTAGTGGTGGAGTGTGAGGGAGAGAGAGAGAGAGATGGAGAAGGTGCTGGTGCAGAGAGGTAGTGGTGGAGTGTGAGGGAGAGAGAGAGAGAGAGAAGAGAGAGGGTGAAGGTGCTGGTGCAGAGAGTTAGTGCTGGAGTGTGAGGGAGAGAGAGAGAGAGAGAGAGGGAGAAGGTGCTGGTGCAGAGAGGTAGTGTTGGAGTGTGAGGGAAAGAGAGAGTAGAGAGGAGAGAGGAGAGAGAGAGAGAGAAGGTGCTGGCAGAGAGTAGGTAGGAGAGAGAGAGAGAGAGAGAAGAGAGAGGAGAAGGTGCTGGTACAGAGAGGTAGTGGTGGAGTGTGAGGGAGAGAGAGAGATGGAGAAGGTGCTGGTGCAGAGAGGTAGTGGTGGAGTGTGAGGGAGAGAGAGAGGGTGAAGGTGCTGGTGCAGAGAGGTAGTGGTGGAGGGAGGGAGAGAGAGAGGTGAAGGTGCTGGTGCAGAGAGGTAGTGGTGGAGTGTGAGGGAGAGAGAGAGAGAGAGAGGGGGGAGAGAGTAGTAGAGGAGAGAGAGAGAGAGAGAGAGAGAGAGAGGAGAGAGAGAGAGAGAAAGCAATGAAAGCAGAAAATCCACAATTTCTCAAAGGGAGAATAATTGAACCCTTGGTGAGCCATTGACTACCAGGTGCTACCATTCAACCATGAAAACTACCATAAGACTCACCACCTTATCACAGGTGTTTCCCATACCCGATATCTCACCAACAACAACAGTCTGTGTGATCAAATGATAATACTTCACAAATTTCGCAAATAAACAATTCAAACTTTTCAAAAGAAAAGCGAACATCGACTGCGTATTATAGCAAAAAGTTAGATCTCAAGCAAACATCAACATGGCTATTTTTACTGCGTATTTATAGCATGAAGTTATATCTCAAGCATACGTCAACATGGCTATATTTACTGCGTATTATAGCAAAAAGTTACATCTCAAGCATACGTCAACATGGCTATATTTGTGTGGAATAATGACTGTGATATGACACAAGGCATTAGAGAGGCCTTTATACCAAAGAATCTTTTATACAAGAACGTAAGACCATAAGAACATAATAATACTGTTCTTATATACAAAGTCTGAGGTACTGGGAACCCCAAGAGATAAATCCTTGCATATATATAGGCGGTCCTCTGGGAACGTTATTTGCTAGAACTCCTCCTCTTTTATGCAATTTTGCAAGCTCCTGATGATGTGTTGATTGCAACGCGAAAAGCCTAGAGCTATTATTCTACTCCCCCCGTGAGTTGGACCTGACTAGCTTGTGCTACTAGGTCAGATGCCTAAAGTGAATGTGACCTGACCTGACTAGGTTAAGGCATTGGCTTAAGCCGATGAAAGAATTGGACTTGCCTCGCATGGGTCAGTACGCCTGCTGCAGTGTTCCTTCTTTCTTATATTATTATATATATATATATATATATATATATATATATATATATATATATATATTATATATATATATATATATATATATATATATATATATATATATATATATATATTGTGTGTGTGTGTGTGTGTGTGTGTGTGTGGGTGTGTGTGTGTGTGTGCGTAAGTGCAGGAAAAGGCTTACAAAATGTCTTTTACAGAATGTGTTGTTTTGCCTTTTATTTAGTAATTTTTTAGCCATTTCAAGAGAGAGGATACAGACAGAGGTTACAGGACGAGGGTTCAGTCTGGCTGTAATGCGCTGTAACGACCACCTACCATACATAAGTAAGGTGGAAAGTGCAGATAAATGGTAAATGCTTGGAAGATTTTATTGACCCAACGTTTCGCCCCTGGGAGGGGGAAGGGGTTTAGCGCTTCATGGTGTTGATCAACGCTCTTATTATTAATAATAAAAATAATAATCAAACGAACAGTAATAATACTAATAATAAGGATAATAATAATAATAATAATAATAATAATAATAATAATAATAATAATAATAATAATAATAATAATAATAATAATAATAATAATCGAGAAATCCTTGCTAAGAATATAAAAATTAATTTTATTTATAAAAATAAAAAAATAAAATAAGATATCAATTCATACCAAATGGTAAACCCAAATGGGCCATAGAGTACAAGAAGTGGTGGAGGCTCGATCCTCCGCCCCACTAACTGTACTCACCCAGCTCTCTCAAGAAGCAATAAATGTCTCATGAAGACTCGACTGTGTACCCAGAGCTCCGTAATAAATACCCTTGAGAAAGTTGTTTTGTTCGTGAAATCCGGATTCAATCCGATAATGTATTCTGTTACATCGTTTGTGTAAGAAGTTGCTGTTAAAAGGTGACAATGCATCTGCAACATAAGTATATATATATATATATATATATATATATATATATATAAACTAAAAGAGGAGGCAGTTAGAGTAAGATATAAACAACTATTGGAGGATAGATGGGCTAGTGAGAGTGTAGGCAATGGGGTCGAAAATGTATGGGGTAGATTTAAAAATGTAGTGTTAGAGTGTTCAGCAGAAGTTTGTGGTTACAGGCGAGTGGGTGCGGGAGGGAAGAGGAGCGATTGGTGGAATGATGATGTAAAGAGAGTAGTAAGGGAGAAAAAGTTAGCATATGAGAGGTTTTTACAAAGTAGAAGTGATGCAAGGAGGGAAGAGTATATGGAGAGAAAAAGAGAGGTTAAAAGAGTGGTGAAGCAATGTAAAAAGAGAGCAGATGAGAGAGTGGGTGAGATGTTATCAGCAAATTTTGTTGAAAATAAGAAAAAGTTTTGGAATGAGATTAATAAGTTGAGGAAGCCTAGAGAACAAATGGATTTGACAGTTAAAAATAGGAGAGGAGAGTTATTAAATGGAGAGTTAGAGGTATCGGGAAGATGGAGAGAATATTTTGAGGATTTGTTAAATGTTGATGAAGACAGGGAAGCTGTGATTTCGTGTGTAGGGCAAGGAGGAATAACATCTTGTAGGAGTGTGGAAGAGCCAGTTGTGGGTGTAGGGGAAGTTCGTGAGGCAGTGGGTAGAATGAAAGGGGGTAAGGCAGCTGGGATTGATGGGATAAAGATAGAAATGTTAAAAGCAGGTGGGAATATAATTTTGGAGTGGTTGGTGCTATTATTTAATAAATGTATGGAAGAGGGTAAGGTACCTAGGGATTGGCAGAGAGCGTGTATTGTTCCTTTGTATAAAGGCAAAGGGGACAAAGAGAGTGCAAAATTATAGGGAATAAGTCTGTTATGTGTACCTGGTAAAGTGTATGGTAGAGTTATTATTGAAAGAATTAAGAGTAAAACAGAAAGCAGGATAGCAGATGAACAAGGGGGCTTTAGGAAAGGTAGGGGGTGTGTAGCCCAAGTGTTTACAGTGAAACATATAGGTGAACAGTATTTGGATAAGGGTAAAGATGTTTTTGTGGCATTTATGGATTTGGAAAAGGCGTATGATAGGGTAGATAGGGGGCAATGTGGCAGATGTTGCAGGTGTATGGAATAGGAGGAAGGTTACTGAAAGCAGTGAAGAGTTTTTATGAGGATAGTGAGGCTCAGGTTAGAGTGTGTAGGAGGGAAGGGGACTATTTCCCAGTAAAAGTGGGCCTTAGACAAGGATGTGTGATGTCACCGTGGTTGTTCAATATATTTATAGATGGGGTTGTAAGAGAAGTGAATGCGAGGGTCTTGGCAAGAGGTGTTGGGCTAAAAGATAAAGAAGCAAATACAAAGTGGGAGTTGTCACAGTTGCTTTTTGCTGATGACACTGTGCTTTTGGGAGATTCTGAAGAGAAGCTGCAGAGGTTGGTGGATGAATTTGGTAGGGTGTGTAAAAGAAGAAAATTGAAAGTGAATATAGGAAAGAGTAAGGTGATGAGGATAACAAAAAGAATAGGTGACGAAAGATTGGATATCAGATTGGAGGGAGAGAGTATGGAGGAGGTGAATGTATTCAGATATTTGGGAGTGGACATGTCGGCGGATGGGTCTATGAAGGATGAGGTGAATCATAGAATTGATGAGGGGAAAAGGGTGAGTGGAGCACTTCGGAGTCTGTGGAGACAAAGAACCTTGTCCATGGAAGTAAAGAGGGGAATGTATGAGAGTATAGTTATACCAACGCTCTTATATGGGTGTGAAGCATGGGTGATGAATGTTGCAACGAGGAGAAGGCTGGAGGCAGTGGAGATGTCATGTCTGAGGTCAATGTGTGGTGTGAATATAATGCAGAGAATTCGGAGTTTGGAAATTAGGAGGAGGTGCGGGATTACCAAAACGATTGTCCAGAGAGCTGAGGAGGGGTTGTTGAGGTGGTTTGGACATGTAGAGAGAATGGAACGAGACAGAGTGACTTCTGAGAGTGTATAAATCTGTAGTGGAGGGAAGGCGGGGTAGGGGTCGGCCTAGGAAAGGTTGGAGGGAGGGGGTAAAGGAAGTTTTGTGTGCGAGGGGCTTGGACTTCCAGCAAGCATGTGTGAGCGTATTTGATAGGAGTGAATGGAGGCATATGGTTTTTAATACTTGACGTGCTGTTGGAGTGTGAGCAAAGTAACATTTATGAAGGGATTCAGGGGAAACCGGCAGGCCGGACTTGAGTTCTGGAGATGGGAAGTACAGTGCCGGCACTCTGAAGGAGGGGTGTAAATGTTGCAGTTTTATAACTGTAGTGTAAAGCACCCTTCTGGCAAGACAGTGATGGAGTGAATGATGATGAAAGTTTTTCTTTTCGGGCCACCCTGCCTTGGTGGGAATCGGCCGATGTGTTAATAATAAAATATATATATATATATATATATATATATATATATATATATATATATATATATATATATATATATATATATATATATATATATATATATATATATATATTTATATATATATATATATATATATATATATATATATATATATATATATATATATATATATATATATATATATATGTCTTGTCAAAGTTATAGATATCATAGTGTAACCTTCTCTCCAGTTACATAACCTAAATAAATATAAATCTTCAAAAATAATCCCCCAGTCATAGCTATGAGAGACAGGTGTTTTAAAAATCGTTATCACATATTTCCATCGGATTAAAAGTGAGAATTTTACCATCGGTACAAAATACATTTCGGTCCACCATTCGCTTCAGAATTTCAGCAATATTACCATAGTTCTATCCAGTATATTTATCTACATATCTTTTTTATATTATTTATGTCTAGTTTATATTTTTTAATACACAGGCAATATACACCGAGATGTGTATATCTCTCAGCTTGTGTATATACGGAGAGTTTAATCTGTGTTTTAGGTATTATTAAAGTATCTTGACAGGTGGTGAACAGGTGACCTGTAGCCTCGTGTAGTAGATAGTCTTGAAACCCCATTAACCAGATAACCACAAGGAATGGAGAAGTTCCATCCTCTGTCCTCTAAACTTGAGTTGGATGGTATCCCCTTGACCTGAGTGGTATCCCCTTGACCTGAGTGGTATCCCCTTGACCTGGGTGGTATCCCCTTGACCTGAGTGGTATCCCCTTGCCCTGGGTGGTATCCCCTTGCCCTGGGTGGTATCCCCTTGCCCTGGGTGGTATCCCCTTGCCCTGGGTGGTATCCCCTTGCCCTGGGTGGTATCCCCTAGACCTGGGTGGCATTATTTTGACATGAGTGGTATCCCCTTGACCTGGGTGGTATCCCCTTGACCTTTGTCTTATCCCCTTGCCCTGGGTGGTATTACTTTAGCCTGAGTGGTATCCCATTGACTTGGGTGGTATTCCATTGACCTGGGTGGTATTATTTTAACCTGAGTGGAATCCCCTTGCCCTGGGTGGTATTCCCTTGATCTGGGTGGTATCTCCTTGCCTGGGTTGTACCCCTTGCCTTGGGTGGTATCCCCTTGACCTGGGTGGTATTATTTTGACCTGAGTGGTATCCCCTTTACTTGGGTGGTATCCCCTTGACCTGGGTGGTATCCCCTTGACCTGTGTGGTATTCCCTTGACCTGGGTGGTATCCCCTTGACCTGGGTGGTATCTCCTTGACCTGGGTGGTATCCCTTTGACCTGGGTAGTATCCGCTTGATCTGAGTGGTATCCCCTTGACCTGGGTGGTATCCCCTTGACCTGTGTGGTATCCCCTTGACCTGGGTGGTATCCAATTGACCTGGGTGGTATCCCCTTGACCTGGGTGGTATCCTAACCTATGTATTCACTTCTCGATCAAATCATTAGCCCCGATGATTAATCAAGTGACCTCTGACCTTGCTTGTAAACGCCATTGACCTTAAATAACATTTACAAATACTGTCTGACCCCACAGTGTAATTTATCTACATACTGTACACATCTTGCATACTGTACACATCTTACTTACTGTACACATCTTAATTACTGTACACATCTTAATTACTGTACACATGTTACTTACTGTACACATCTTAATTACTGTACACATCTTAATTAATGTACACATCTTAATTACTGTACACATCGTACATACTGTACACATCGTATCTTAAGATTCCTGATGTTTAAGATCCCCTGGGAATTAATTAATGTAACTGAAGGCTCTTAACGTCACAACTCAAGTAGTTATTATGTTTATGATTCCGTCAGTAATTACTCAGTAATTACTGAGTAATTACTGAGTAATGGGAATAATCTTTCAGATTTTTTGAGTAACATGATGAGTATCACTGATTAATTTTACGTAACATTGCATCTTATATATATATATATATATATATATATATATATATATATATATATATATATATATATATATATATATATATATATATATATATGCGTGTGAAGGACACTTTGCTTCCACACGAAAGTTTATTTGTATGAGTGCCTGACCAGCTGCTGGGAAGTGCCACAAGCTAGGTATAGTGCCACAAGCTAGGTACAATCCCACATCGGCCGTTTCCCACCAAGGCAGGGTGGCCCGAGAAGGAAAAAACTTTCATCATCATTCACTCCATCACTGTCTTGCCAGAAGGGTGCTTTACACTACAGTTATAAAACTGCAACATTAACACCCCTCCTTCAGAGTGCCGGCACTGTACTTCCCATCTCCAGGAATAGAGCCCATCCTGCCGGGTTCCTTGAAACCCTTCATAAATGTTATCTTGCTCACACTCCAACAGCACGTCAAGTCCTAAAACCATTTGTCTCCATTCGCTCCTATCTAACACTTCACGCACGCTTGTTGGAAGTCCAAGCCCCTCACACACAAAACCTCCTTTACTCCTCCCTACAACCTTTCCTAGGCCGACCCCTACCCCGCCTTCCCTCCACTACAAATTTATACACTCTCGAAGTCATTCTATTTCATTCCATCCTCTCTACATGTCCAAGCCATCTCAACAACCCCTCCTCAGCTCTTTGGATAATAGTTTTGGTAATCCCGCACCTCCTCCTATTCTCCAAACTACGGATTCTCTGCATTATATTCACACCACACATGACATCTCCACTGCCTCCAGCCTTCTCCTTGTTGCAACATTCACAACCCATGTCTCACACCCATACACGAGTGTTGATATAACTATACTCTCACATATTCCCCTCTTTGCTTTCATGGATAAAGTTCTGTCTACACAAGCTCCTCAGTGCACCACTCACCTTTTTCCCCTCGTCAATTCTATGATTAACCTCATCCTTCTTAGACCCACCCGCCGACATGTCCACTCCCAAATATCTGAATACATTCACCTCCTCCATACTCTCTCCCTCCAATCTGATATCCAAATTTCCGTTACCTAATTTTTTTGTTATCCTCATCACCTTACTCTTTCCTATATTCCCTTTTAATTTCCTTATTTTACACACCCTACCAAACTCATCCACCAACCTCTGCAACTCTCTTCAGAATCCCCCAAAAGCACAGTGTCATCAGCAAAAGCAACTGTGACAACTCCCACTTTCTGTTAGATTCTTTAACTTTTAACCCCACATCTCTTGCCAAGACCCTCACATTCACTTCTCTTACAACTCCATCTATAAATATATTGAACAACCATGGTGACATCACACATCCTTGTCTAAGGCCTACTTTTACTGGGAAATAATCTCCCTCTCTCTCCTACATACTCTAACCTGAGCCTCACTGCATTTGTAGAGACTCTTCACTGCTTTCAATAACCTACCTCCTATTCCATACACCTGCAACATCTGCCACATTGCCTCCCTATCCGCCTTTTCCAAATGCATAAATGCCACAAAAATCTCTTTACCCTTATCTAAATACTGTTCGCCTATATGTTTCACTGTAAACACTTGGTCTACACACCCCCTACCTTTCCTAAAGCCTCTTTGTTCATCTGCTATCCTGCTCTCCGTTTTACTCTTAATTCTTTCAATAATAACTCTACCATACACTTTACAAGGTATGCTCAACAGACTTATTCCCTATAATTTTTACACTCTCTTTTGTTCCCTTTGCCTTTATACAAAGGAACAATACACGCTCTCTGCCAATTCCTAGGTACCTTATTCTCTTCCATACATTTATTAAATAAAAACACTAACCACTTCAAAACTATATCCCCACCTGCTTTTAACATTGCTGTCTTTATCCCATCAATCCCAGCTGCCTTACCCCCTTTCATTCTACCCACTGCCTCACGAACTTCCCCTACACCCACAACTGGCTCTTCCACACTCCTACAAGATGTTATTCCTCCTTGCCCTACACACGAAACCACAGCTTCCCTGTCTTCATCAACATTTAACAATTGAAGACAGGGAAGCTGTGATTTCGTGTATAGGGCAATGAGGAATAACACTTACACATTTCTCATTGAATATACACTGTGACATACACACCTCTCAGTGTGTATACACTGAAACACACACCTCTTAGTGTATATAATTTTATCTTTTTTCATATTTATATTTTGGTTTAGCTTACATTTCAAATGTAATTAATTCGTAAATTATATATATATATATATAACTTATATAATAACCAATTTATAAATAGTTTAAGAAGAAGTGAACTAGCAATTATTTTACAGACGTAATTTAAGCTCAGCTGGAGAAATTAATTAAACGCTTGAAAGTTAATCTACCCGGTAAGCTTAAACGCTTATTTTACCTTCCAATCTTCAACATTAATCCACCTGGTAAGCTTGAAAGGTAATATAGCTGGTAAGCTTAAACAATAAGCTACCTGTTACATATTACTTCTCACAGTATCCACGGCACCAGACATCAGAACACAGCCAGTGAACACTCCGGGGTTTAATAAGTTAAGTCCTCCAGGGGTTCAGGGGCTTAAGTGGAACCTTGAGTGTGTTTACACACACACATACACACACACACACACATACACACACACACACACGCACACACACACACATACACACACACACACACACACACACACACACACACACACACACACACACACACACACACACACACACACACACACACACACACACACACATATATATATATATATATATATATATATATATATATATATATATATTTATACAGGAAGAGAGAATGCAAGATCAATTTAAATTCTAAAGTCACAGTAACCTTGATATTTACACCTCAGTATGTGTGTGTGTGTGTGTGTGTGTGTGTGTGTGTGTGTGTGTGTGTGTGTGTGTGTGTGTGTGTGTAGTCCCTGCTTTTAGAATTCCTTTATACACAAAGGAGCTATTTTTTTTTTTCCCACGCGCGTCCGTCTACTGTTTTGTTCAAGTCGGTGTATAGTTACACTCCCTCACTTAAATTCGTGCCTCTAAAAGTTATAGATTTGAGATTTTCATTGAGGTAAGTCAATAGGTCTATGTAGATAGGCCATATAACGATGATTTGTAACTAATGTTAGATTCAAGGGATTTGTTCTTCTATTAAAACTAAGAGAAAGGCGTCCAGTTGATTGTTATGTATATGTTGTGTTTGTTTAATGTACTCATACACACACATCTAGTAGCTCTGGGATATAACCCAGAGCAACCTCAAATAGGTGAGTACAAATAGGTGAGTACACACACACACATGTTTTTCGTGCGCACACACACAGAGTCACAGTGGGACAGAGGTCAGACATCACAACATTAATTCTTAATAGCCTCTTCTTTTTCCGTGACTTGTCCACGTAAAGCACATTTGTTGACACACGCATTGCTACTAGCGGGGTTCTCGCGATAGTCCGGATAGCTAGTTCAGGGACTAGCGTGGCTATAAAGACCACTGGTGACGAGTCTTGAGGTCTCCAAAAACCTGTATAGCTAGTTCATGGTCTTGTATGCTTAATACGACCACTGGCGACGATTTGTGAGGTCTGCAATAGCCCAGATAGTGAGTTCATGTTCTTGCGTGCTTAATACGACCACTGGCGACGACCCTTGACTACCAGATACCCCAGGGACGACCCCAAAGCAAGACCCATTATTTTCTTGTGAGCGGTGAAGACGACCTGTGCAAACGATAGTTAGCTCTAATTACCAGGGCTATTACAGGGCAATTTGTCCCCTCTGCCTCCACTGTCATTAGGGCAATGAGTATCGCTGACACCACCACCATCACCACTGCTGACAACACCACCGGCACCACCACATATGTTGTCACCAATGTCACCACTATTTAAGCAAGCTTTGGTTAGGTTAGATTTTTGCCTAGCAAATGGCCTTCCAGTCCTAACCTAATCTAACTTGTTGCAACGTAAGGTATCACAGACTAATGTAACCTAACCTACCCTAACTTGACCTTCCCTAATCTAACTGGACCTAGCCTAACCTAACCTAAAATAGCGTATTGCAACACTACACTATACATATACACTACACCACACTACACAAATACACACTACTACACAAATACACACTACTACACAAATACACACTACTACACAAATACAATACACCATACAACACAAATACAATACACCATACTACACAAATACAATATACCACACTACACAAATACAATACACCATACAACACAAATACAATACACCATACTACACAAATACAACATACCACACTACACAAATACAATACACCATACTACACAAATACAATACACAATACAGCTCACACTAATAAATTGAATTACAGTAGACACTTAAGTCCTATTTTTACACAAATCGGAATTGTATTTTCGCTAATACAACTCATCAGCTGGAATTGTGCCTCTTTCAACTCATCACCATGAATAATACATCTTTCAACTCATCGCCAGGAATGGTGATGAGTTGAAAGGTAAGAAATATAATTTTCAGAGCATTTCTAACACAAACTTTACAGCGATTTATGACCAGACCGTATCTCATGGACCATGCCTGGCCACGGACCTCGCCATATCAAGGACCATGCCTCGCCGTGGACCATGAGTTACCATGGACCGTACCATGTCACTTTATAATAATAATAATAATAATAATAATAATAATAATAATAATAATAATAATAATAATAATAATAATAATAATAATAACAATAAAAATAATAATAATAATAAAAATAATAATAATAATAATAATAATAATAATAATAATAATAATAATAATAATAATAATAATAATCTTTATTTCTACAAGTACATGATACAACTTATACAGACCATAGCTAACATCAGTGACATACTATATAGAAAGCCCCTTATTATGCAGAGCATTTCCGGCAAATTAGGTTAATTTTATCCCCAGGATGCCACCCACACCATTTGACTAACACCTAGGTACCTATTTTACTGCTAGGTGAACAGGGACAGTAGGTATCCTAAGGAAACACGTCCTAATGTTTCCACCCGTACCGGAGGTCGAACCACGGACCTCAGCATGTGAGCTGAGTGCGCTACCAATCGAGCTACCGTGAATTTTATAGCTGATTGGAGTTGCAGAATTTTGGGAGAGTTTAAATTAATTTTTTTCTATAGGAATTTGTTTTATGATGGTGATTCAGGTACATAGTGTTGCATTCCTCTGGTGTTATTTGTGTTTCTGGTGTTAGGTATCTGAGTCTGGGTGTTACATAACACAACTGGTGATAAGCACCAGTGTCTGAGTGTTACATAGCACAGCTGGTGATAAGCACCAGTGTCTGGGTGTTACATAACACAGCTGGTGATAAGCATCAGTGTGTGGGTGTTACATAACACAGCTGGTGATAAGCACCAGTGTGTGGGTTACATAACACAACTGGTGATAAGCATCAGTGTGTGGGTGTTACATAACACAACTGGTGATAAACACCAGTGTGTGGGTGTTACATAACACAACTGGTGATAAGCACCAGTGTCTGGGTGTTACATAACACAGCTGGTGATAAGCACCAGTGTGTGGGTGTTACATAACACAGCTGGTGATAAGCACCAGTGTCTGGGTGTTACATAACACAGCTGGTGATAAGCACCAGTGTCTGGGTGTTACATAACACAGCTGGTGATAAGCACCAGTGTGTGTGTTACATAACACAGCTGGTGATAAGCACCAGTGTGTGGGTCTTACATAACACAGCTGGTGATAAGCACCAGTGTCTGGGTGTTACATAACACAGCTGGTGATAAGCACCAGTGTCTGGGTGTTACATAACACAGCTGGTGATAAGCACCAGTGTCTGGGTGTTACATAACACAACTGGTGATAAGCATCAGTGTGTGGGTGTTACATAACACATCTGGTGATAAGCACCAGTGTGTGGGTGTTACATAACACAGCTGGTGATAAGCACCAGTGTGTGGGTGTTACATAACACAGCTGGTGATAAGCACCAGTGTGTGGGTGTTACATAACACAGCTGGTGATAAGCACCAGTGTCTGGGTGTTACATAACACAGCTGGTGATAAGCATCAGTGTCTGGGTGTTACATAACACAGCTGGTGATAAGCACCAGTGTGTGGGTGTTACATAACACAGCTGGTGATAAGCACCAGTGTCTGGGTGTTACATAACACAGCTGGTGATAAGCACCAGTGTCTGGGTGTTACATAACACAGCTGGTGATAAGCACCAGTGTGTGGGTGTTACATAACACAGCTGGTGATAAGCACCAGTGTCTGGGTGTTACATAACACAGCTGGTGATAAGCATCAGTGTCTGGGTGTTACATAACACAGCTGGTGATAGATATTTGAGCAAGAGAGAAATCAATGCACATTTCTGTGTCAAAGTTTGTCAGCATAATGCAAGTATTACTATCTTTTTGCCCCTGTATTCTACTCTGTAATTTTGTCCACACTGGCAATTTTGTCATAATATACAAGAGTGTGTATGTGTGTATTGTGAGTTAAGAATTAAAAGTTGAGATATAGTTCTTGGAACAATTACTTGAAAAACTCACTTAGAAGAGGAATGTTTTGACGACGTTTCGCTCAGTGCTGGACCACTGTCACTGTGACTTGGAAATGGTCCAAGAAGGGGTCGAAACGTTGTCAGGAAGTTTCTTACCTGACTGTTTTGTTTTTTTGGGTGAATAATGTGAGTATGTGTTTGTGTGTATTAATGCAACATGAGACGGTAAATGGTGTATGTTATAATGGTGCATGAATATCAGTATTAATTTCTCAGTTGTATTTCAAACGAGTCAGTCGTCAGGTGTGATGTCTCGCCCACCTCCTTAATTATAATTAATAACAGTTTATCCAAGTTTTACACGCAAGAAACACGCAATAAAACGCTATGGCGTTTATGTCTTTGATGATTTCATTCTCAAAATCTAAATTTTACGAGCCTTATAGAGAGTAATCTCCTATTGTTTGCAGTTAATGGATGGGTAGTAGAAGTTAGTGGGCTGTCACGTTGATGGAGATTCGAGGCTATTGACTACATGTAAACAACCACTCAATAAACATTAGTGATTAAATTAAACTCTACTATATATATATATATATATATATATATATATATATATATATATATATATATATATATATATATATATATATATATATATATATATATATATATATATATATATATATATATATGATATATATATATATATATATATATATATATATATATATAATATATATATATATATATATATTCGAAGATGATCAGAAAAGAAGAAAATCACATGAAAATGCAAATTCCATTACACTTCCCAGATTTTATGGGAAAAATCTAGATAAGTTATCACGTAGAGCATTGAGAGAGAACGAGAGCTTAAGCTCTCTAGAGCCTCGTAATACTTGTCTCATTCATAATGGAAAAAGAATTCATGAAACAATAAAATATATTACTGAGAGTTACTGCCGAATAGGATTTTTTTTTTTTTATAGTGTATAATGTATGTTGAGGCAAGTTTGATACAAGTGTGGTATTGATTTGCATAGTTGGAGTGGCACTTAGTGTATAGCTGAGGTCTAACTTAGTGCCTAGCTGGAGTGGCATTAAATGTCTAGCTGGAGTCTAATTTAGTGCCTAGCTGAAGTGACACCAAGTGTCTAGCTGGAGTCTAACTTAGTGCTTAGCTGGAGTGACACCTAGTGTCTAGCTGGAGTGGCATTCAGTGCCTACCTGGGATGGAACACGGTACCTAGCTAGGGTGGAACTCAGTGCCTAGCTGGAGTGACACTCAGTGCCTAGTTGGAGTGGCATTCAGTGCCTAGCTGGAATGGAACTCAGTGCTTAGATCTAAAACTTAGTCCTAAAGCTTAGTTCTAAAGATTAGTTCTAAAGCTTAGTCCTAAAGCTTAGTCATAAAGCTTAGTTCTAAAGATTAGTTCTAAAGTTTAGTCCTAAAGCTTAGTCCTAAAGCTTAGTTCTAAAGATTAGTTCTAAAGCTTAGTCCTAAAGCTTAGTCCTAAAGCTTAGTTCTAAAGATTAGTTCTAAAGCTTAGTCCTAAATCTTAGTCCTAAAGCTTAGTTCTAAAATTAGTTCTAAAGCTTAGTCCTAAAGCTTAGTCTTAAAGCTTAGTTCTAAAGATTAGTTCTAAAGCTTAGTCCTAAAGCTTAGTCCTAAAGCTTTCTTGTGCTGATACGAATCTTCTTGTTTTTATTCTAACATTTAAGTGAAGGTTGATTCACGGAGGTATAAATCCTATCTACTACATCATGGTCACCTGATCACCTTCAGTCAAGAATACTTTAATGCTTAGAATAGGGATTAGACTCTCAGTGGAATATACACTGAGTCATAAACATCTCTGTGTATATACACTGGGAGACATACACATCTGGGTGTATATACACTGAGAGACATACACATCTGGGCGTATATACACTGGGAGACATACACATCTGGGTGTATATACACTGGGAGACATACACATCTGTGCGTATATACACTGGGAGACATACACATCTGGGCGTATATACACTGAGAGGCATACACATCTGGGTGTATATACACTGAGAGGCATACACATCTGGGTGTATATACACTGAGAGGCATACACATCTGGGTGTATATACACTGAGAGACATACACATCTGTGCGTATATACACTGGGAGACATACACATCTGGGTGTATATACACTGAGAGGCATACACATATGGGTGTATATACACTGAGAGACATACACATCTGGGTGTATATAAACTGAGAGACATACACATCTGGGCGTATATACACTGGGAGACATACACATCTCGGGGTATATACACTGAGAGACATACACATCTTGGTGTATATACCAAAGTGAATGACAGGAACAAAATATAAAAAAAAAATCATTTCTCTTCAACAGGTGAAAAAAAATTAGCAGATTTTTAGTTAAAATCCTAAATCCTAAAAGTAATCCCCTTCTATCTTTGCTATGGGGCAAAACAAGTTTGTCTCGCCTCTTAAGGTCGATAATCCTTAAACTTAAATCGCTAACGAGGCCATAACTGCAACTTATATAGTTAGCACAAGCGTAATTGCACAACTTTGGGTCGTTATTGAAAGTAACACAATGAAAGTTGTGGTCGTGTTGTGGTTATTAATTGATTGTGACGATTGTGGGGAAGTGGTGTGGGGGATTGTGGGAGTGGAGGGAAGTGGGGAGATGATTGTGGGGGATTGTGGGCGTGGAGGGAAGTGGGGAGGTGATTGTGGGGGATTGTGGGGGTGGAGGAAAGTGGGGAGGTGATTGTGGGGGTGGAGGAAAGTGGGGAGGTGATTGTGGAGGTGGAGGAAAGTGAGGAGGAGATTGTGGGGGATTGTGGGGGTGGAGGAAAGGGGGAAGGAAATTGTGGGGGATTGTAGGAGTAGAGGAAAGTGGGGAGGTGATTGTGGGGGTGGAGGAAAGTGGGGAGGTGATTGTGGGGGTGGAGGGATATGAGGAGGTGATTGTGTGTGGTGTGGAGAGCGAAACGTTGCCACAATAAAAGTCACATTAGTTGCACTTGTGTTCTTTTACCTAACATTAGTAGTAGTAGTATTACTAGTAGTAGTACTAGTAGTAGTAGTACTAGTAGTAGTACTAGTAGTAGTAGTAGTACTAGTAGTACTAGTAGTAGTACTAGTAGTAGTACTAGTAGTAGTAGTACTAGTAGTAGTACTAGTAGTAGTAGTATGTACTAGTAGTAGTATGTACTAGTAGTAGTAGTACTAGTAGTAGTAGTTGTACATAGTAGTGCTAGTAGTAGTAGCTAGTAGTAGTAGTTGTGCTAAGTAGTGTACTAGTGTAGATAGTAGTAGTAGTAGTAGTGTACTAGTAGTAGTAGTAGCTAGTAGTAGTATAGTACTAGTAGTAGTATAGTAGCTATAGTAGTATAGTAGTATGTAGTACGTAGTAGTAGTAGTATAGTATAGTAGCTAGTAGTAGTATAGACTATTTATTAAGTTATAATAGATATGTATCTACTTATTTTATTGTGTATTTCTCTCCGTAAACACACACACACACACACACACACACACACACACACACACACACACACACACACACACACACACACACATACACACACACACACATACACACAACATACACACAGAAATACTATTCCAATTACTTGATGTAACACACTGTTTGCCTCCCTTGCTAAACACACATAGTGTTAACACATCACTGTTTGTTTGCCCCTCCCTGTTTACCTCTCCGTTTGTCTACCTCAACGCTGGTTTTCACATCTGTGTTTGTGTATGCTAGGTGTGTGTGTGTGTGTGTGTGTGTGTGTGTGTGTGTGTTTTAATACATGCATACATAAGAGCCTGATACGCACATACATACACTTACGACCATGAGAAACAAAAGCTTCTTCTAGAGCTCTAGAGCTTTAGAGCTCTTTTAAGCTTGGTTCAGCTTTCTGTGTCTTGGTGCTTTGCGTCCTGATACTCGTTTGCGTCAGCCGAGGCTGTGCGTAGACGCATATGACGCAGTTTTAAATTCTCTCTAGCACACGAAGTCTCTGTTTCTAGTTATCACTAGGACAGACAACCGCAGTTTGAAGTCCTCACAATGGCAGTAGTTTGACTTCCTCTTTCCCTACAGCAGCAGGAGCTTGACTTCCTCACCACCACAGCTGTAGTGGCTTGAATTCCCCAAGACTACAGAAGCAGTAGTTTGACTTCCTCTTCCCCTACAGCAGCAGTAGTTTGACTTCCTGACCACCTCAGCAGCAACAGTAGTTTGACTTCCTCACCACCACAGCAGCAACAGTAGTTTGACTTCCTCACCACTACAGCAGCAAGTAGTAGTTTGACTTCCTCACCACCACAGCAGCAACAGTAGTTTGACTTCCTCACCACTACAGCAGCAAGTAGTAGTTTGACTTCCTTACCACCACAGCAGCAACAGTAGTTTGACTTCCTCACCACTACAGCAGCAAGTAGTAGTTTGACTTCCTCACCACCACAGCAGCAACAGTAGTTTGACTTCTTCACCACCACAGCAGCAACAGTAGTTTGACTTCCTCACCACCACAGCAGCAACAGTAGTTTGACTTCCTCACCCCCACAGCAGCAACAGTAGTTTGACTTCCTCACCCCCACAGCAGCAACAGTAGTTTGACTTTCTCACCACCACAGCAGCAACAGTAGTTTGACTTCCTCACCAACACAGCAGCAACAGTCGTTTGACTTCCTCACCAACACAGCAGCAAGTAGTAGTTTGACTTCCTCACCACCACAGCAGCAACAGTAGTTTGACTTCCTCACCACCACAGCAGCAAGTAGTAGTTTGACTTCCTCATTACCACAGGAGCAACAGTAGTTTGACTTCCTCACCACCACAGCAGCAAGTAGTAGTTTGACTTCCTCACCACCACAGGAGCAAGTAGTAGTTTGACTTCCTCACCACCACAGCAGCAAGTAGTAGTTTGACTTCCTCACCACCACAGCAACAAGTAGTAGTTTGACTTCCTGGCCACCACAGCAGCAAGTAGTAGTTTGACTTCCTCACCACCACAGCAGCAAGTAGTAGTTTGACTTCCTCACCACCACAGCATCACGTAGTAGTTTGACTTCCTCACCACCACAGGAGCAACAGTAGTTTGACTTCCTCACCACCACAGCAGCAAGTAGTAGTTTGACTTCCTCGCCACCACAACAGCAAGTAGTAGTTTGACTTCCTCACCACCACAGCAGCAAGTAGTAGTTTGACTTCCTCGCCACCACAGCAGCAAGTAGTAGTTTGACTTCCTCGCCACCACAGCAGCAAGTAGTAGTTTGACTTCCTCACCACCACAGTAGCAAGTAGTAGTTTGACTTCCTCACCACCACAGCATCAAGTAGTAGTTGGACTTCCTCGCCACCACAGCAGCAAGTAGTAGTTTGACTTCCTCACCACCACAGGAGTAACAGTAGTTTGACTTCCTCGCCACCACAGCAGCAAGTAGTTGTTTGACTTCCTCACCACCACATCAGCAAGTAGTAGTTTGACTTCCTCACCACCACAGCAGCAAGTAGTAGTTTGACTTCCTCGCCACCACAGCAGCAAGTAGTAGTTTGACTTCCTCGCCACCACAGCAGCAAGTAGTAGTTTGACTTCCTCACAACCACAGCATCAAGTAGTAGTTTGACTTCCTCGCCACCACAGCAGCAAGTAGTAGTTTGACTTCCTCACCACCACAGCAGCAAGTAGTAGTTTGACTTCCTCACCACCACAGCAGCAAGTAGTAGTTTGACTTCCTCGCCACCACAGCAGCAAGTAGTAGTTTGACTTCCTCACCACCACAGCATCAAGTAGTAGTTTGACTTCCTCGCCATCACAGCATCAAGTAGTAGTTTGACTTCCTCACCACCACAGCAGCAAGTAGTAGTTTGACTTCCTCGCCACCACAGCATCAAGTAGTAGTTTGACTTCCTCGCCACCACAGCAGCAAGTAGTAGTTTGACTTCCTCACCACCACAGCAGCAAGTAGTAGTTTGACTTCCTCGCCACCACAGCAGCAAGTAGTAGTTTAACTTCCTCGCCACCACAGCAGCAAGTAGTAGTTTGACTTCCTCACCACCACAGCATCAAGTAGTAGTTTGACTTCCTCACCACCACAGCAGCAAGTAGTAGTTTGACTTCCTCACCACCACAGCAGCAAGTAGTAGTTTGACTTCCTCACCACCACAGCATCAAGTAGTAGTTTGACTTCCTCACCACCACAGCAGCAAGTAGTAGTTTGACTTCCTCGCCACCACAGCAGCAAGTAGTAGTTTGACTTCCTCGCCACCACAGCAGCAAGTAGTAGTTTGACTTCCTCACCACAACAGCAGCAAGTAGTAGTTTGACTTCCTCACCACCACAGCAGCAAGTAGTAGTTTGACTTCCTCGCCACCACAGCAGCAAGTAGTAGTTTGACTTCCTCGCCACCACAGCATCAAGTAGTAGTTTGACTTCCTCGCCACCACAGCATCAAGTAGTAGTTTAACTTCCTCGCCACCACAGCAGCAAGTAGTAGTTTGACTTCCTCACCACCACAGCATCAAGTAGTAGTTTGACTTCCTCACCACCACAGCATCAAGTAGTAGTTTGACTTCCTCACCACCACAACCGAGTCTTACCAAGAAAAGTTAAGTCTCCATAGATATATAAAAAAACCTAAGTGGCGTTTATTTTCAGACGCTTAATGAGAGGGCAATTAACGTAGGCAATCACAAGTGGTGGAACATTGATCGTGGCTCAATAGTAGAGCACTTTCTGGCCGAGAGGAGGAGTGGGGCCGCTAGAAATAAATAAAGGAAGAGGGAGAGACAGAGAGGAATGAGAGAAAGATCGAAATAGAGAGAGAGAGAGAGAGAGAGAGAGAGAGAGAGAGAGAGAGAGAACAGACGTGAGACGAATAAAAAGCTGTGGCCCTTGTAAAGAAAAAAATAAAATACTCCCATCCAGCATTTCCTTACAAATAAAACTTACTAATAAAGTTTTTTGTTACGAGTTGTTATAATTATTATTGTTATTATTAGTAGTAGTAGTAGTAGTAATAGTATATTTATTATTATTATTATTATTATTATTATTATTATTATTATTACTGTTATTTATACTATTATTGTTATTATTTATTGTTATTATTATTATTATTGCTGTTATTATTACTATTATTGTTATTATTATTGTTATTATTATTATTAGTAGTAGTAGTAGTAGTATATTTATTATTATTATTATTATTATTATTATTACTGTTATTAATACTATTATTGTTATTATTATTATTAGTAGTAGTAGTAGTAGTATATTTATTATTATTATTATTATTACTGTTATTAATACTATTATTGTTATTATTATTGTTATTATTATTACTGTTATTAATACTATTATTGTTATAAAAATTATTATTAATATTATTATCAGTAGTAGTAGTAGTATATTTATTATTATTATTATTATTATTATTATTATTATTATTATTATTATTATTACATTTATTATTATTATTATCATCTGTGTAAAGCACTAAACTCGTGTGGGTTATTAGTTGTAAGGGCTGGTGTAGGCTCGACCCTCCGTCACCACTGTACAAGCTACAATAAAAGCCTTTCAGTACAGTTTCTCTCCTTTAAAAGGAATATTGAAAAAAAAGGTTATTCCTCGCCAAACTTGCCTTTTTTTTATCTGTTTTAGAAATTTTTAGAGTTTTTTTTTTATTTCTCGATTTCTTCACCATTTTCGAAACGTTGTGGCTCTGTTTTAGTCTCTGACTACTGAGACTTGCCCTCATTTCGCCCATTGTTTCTTTTCCCGTTTTAATAACGTCGTGGGGCTCTTTTCCCACATTAATCTGGATATATATAAAGCATTATATTTATTTTAACTCATCCATACCTATTTTTTCCAAAATTTTAGAAAATTGGTGGGCAGTTTCATCCTATTTAGTTATCTATGTTTGAAACACGAAATATTTTCTTCCTATTTTAGAAACACATAGACCAGTTTTTTTATCACTTGCAACTCTGCAAAGTATTCAATTTGAAACTATATTTTTGGTGCCTAATGCATCTATTTATTCCCTAATTTTAGAAAATTTGGTGGGCTGATTTCTTTTGGGTCCGCCCATTTAACTTAGATATGTTTGAAGCCGGTTACTTCTAAATCTAACACTTCTCTATTTTAGACGTGGTTGAAGAAGTCGAAGGGGTGTCTGGGCAAGCTGCTCGTCTACCCTGCAATATGTCGGTCCTAACTGGTGACACTGTCTACCTTGTCCTCTGGTTTAAGGAGGGTCTAACCACTCCCATATATAGGTGAGTCAAGAGTCTATCGACAACCATATATACAGGTAAGAGTCTATCTATACCCATATATACAAATAAGAGTCTATCTATACCGATATATACTTATACTAAAGCTTATCTTCTCCCACATATAAGTATGCTAAAGGTCTATCTTCTCCCATATATAAGTATGCTAAAGGTCTATCTTCTCCCATATATAAGTATGCTAAAGGTCTATCTTCTCCCATATATAAGTATGCTAAAGGTCTATCTTCTCCCACATATAAGTATGCTAAAGGTCTATCTTCTCCCACATATAAGTATGCTAAAGGTCTATCTTCTCCCACATATAAGTATGCTAAAGGTCTATCTTCTCCCACATATAAGTATGCAGCCACATTAGCACATTAGATATTCCATCTCATTTTTAATGCAAATTAACACATGGAACTCTGGAATATAATGTGGTTGCTCAAGAGACCGTGATTCGACCCCTCTAGCCACAACCAGGTGAGCACACGATATATTAAATCTAATTTCAATTCAAAATAAAAAATATCATAAATCTCAAGAAATAGACTGTACTCACCTATCAGTAGTTGCAGGGGGGCGAGTCCCAGCTTGTGGTCATCCAAGAGTGGTACAGATGTGAGACCATGACTCAACCCCCAGCAGCTACAAGCAGGCAATCACAGGAGGTGTTACATGTACTTTTAATTACAAAAACCCACACAAACCGCAAAGAGAGTGGACCTCTTTAAAACGTAATGTATACTTCAGGGGGAAAAAATTGGTTGTACAATTGGTCGACACAAATTGGTGGTGTAGTTCAGACAAGGAAGGTAACAATGGCAGGAGAGGGACATAAAGAGAGTGTAGAGCACTCAGACTCGCCGTCTTCAAGGCTGCTAGTCCTCGGCTTTGGCAAATCAGTGTCGACCTTAGGGTGCTTGTCTCAGGGCTGTTGCTGGTGCTGAGAGCCACCCACAACACATATTACTTTCTCACAGAGAAACTGTGGTAGTGTACCAGCATCACCATGTGTCCTGCTTCACCAAAACTTAT